>CM076660.1:1381162-1416999 GCA_038496675.1 Rachycentron canadum | reverse complement strand
ATATATATATATATATGGTGTTTTGACTGATCTGAACCCAGAAGCTCAAGAAACCGCTGTTTTGCATGACGCACAACAGACTTTCTGCATATAACTACAAATCCTCTTCCTGTGGTTGCTTGGCATGTTGAAGTATCTTAATGGATTGACTGGCTGACGTGATCTGTGAGAGCATGTTTAGCCGCTCCACAATTATGTAGCTGATGGTGCGTCCGCCTTACACTGCTACAACTAATAACCACTGCCCCTGCCGGACAAACGAATGGCAAATTAACTTCCAGACACCAAGTTTCGGCTCCGCTTCCCCCCGGTTTGTCAGCGGTGTCTGGAGGTGACCTGGACGAACTCCGGCGACCCCTTCAGCAGCTCTGCTTCTCAGCCGCGGAGCGCCAGACGCCTCGCGGCTGCGGCAGCAGCGAGCGAGCGGCTCTTTATCAATCAGCCGCGGCATCCGTCCCAGCCTCTGCCACCTGTCCCACTCTGTCAGTGTCAGAGCGCATTTCATGAGCAGGCCAAAAGCCGGCGGCTAGATTTAGCTACTGGCTCACAGAAGGGTTCCTTCATGGGTCATTACGTACCAGAATAGCGGGCTGTTTACGAAGCCATTACCGCGGGCGCTCAGGGGGTTGTGTGGTTTTGGGGTCTGTTTCATACCAGCGTCTGAGTGTTGGGTATATTCAATTATATCTCATCATCTGGGATCATGTAAGAGCAGAATGTCCAGTTGGACGGGACGAGCGCAGACTTGGCAGCGAGTCAGGGGCTTCGTATCTGACCCTCCGTCATTAAAGCCCTTGTGAAGTTTTTAAAGTGTCCTTCACTCTCCAGCAACAAAGCTGCAACACAGGTTGCAGAAAATGTCACATCTTGGAAAGCGTGAAATAAGAAAAGGCAGCAGACGCATTAAATTTGACATAAGCTGCTTTTCCTACATCGTGGACATCTTTGAGAATCAGTGTCTGGATAATATCGCTGCAATTTACTGTGTGGAATAAAGGTCACGGGGTCATTTTGAGAGGTTACAAATTTCGACTTTTTTGAGGCTTTATCTTTTTTATGATTTTTGCTTTCTCTTTTGAGGGCTACCTGTGATGAAAAGGTGTTTTCTTTGCTCACACGTATGAAGACCTTCATTTGTACGATCATGTCGCTGCAAGTTATTTTTCAGAACATTTCTTTTTTTTTTTTTTTTTTAACAAATGATGCTTTTAAGAAGCGAGAATATGGGACAGAATCAGTCTTTTCAAACAGGTCAAGAAGTCCCCAGTTTTTTTTAAAAACACATAAAAAGCTGCTTGGATTGATTACCTTTTTGGCAGAGAACGATCGAAGGGGCCGATCAAAACTGTCTCCGTATGAAAAGCGATGCTCTTTCTTCTGGCATCTGTTTATAACGTTAAAATCACAGGCCTCCTCAGACAGGGTCACTCCAACAACTCTCAACTGCAGCTGAATGAAGACATTCATCTTTTTGCTAATGCATCAATAAAACTGCTCGTATAATCGGACACTCCAGTAAATTTTGATTAAGGACCTTCAACACTTTGGTGCCTGATGGTCGCCTGAAAGGAAAGCCCCATGTCATAAACTTGTTATATAACCCTCAGGATGAAATATAAAGCACCTTCCATTATCCTTTGCTTATGTCTGTCTCCCCGCTGAGGAGCAGTGTATGAAATAATAACTTTCAAAAAAGCGAGATAAAAGCCGGGTTTAGTAATTTATCTAAAATGCTAATGTTTTCTAAGGGCAAAAAAAAAAAAAAAAATAAGAGTAAGAATAATTTAATACAGTTCAACTCTGTTACACCCCAGACCAGTGATAAGACGGGAGTTATCTGCTGGCCCTGGCCTTTTGAATGCTAAGTAGTGTCATTTTTTTTGGAGTGAATTATCTTCTGCACTTGAAGCCCTGCATAAACACAGGGGTGATAAGGACTTTTGGGGCTCATGTCACTTCAAATTGCAATTTTTAACAACCTCTAATCTGCCTCAAGTGATTAATTTATTTTAATTAATTTTCCATAGTCAAACCGCGTTTTTTTTTTGCATGTGACGTCCGGAGTATAAAGTAAATTCTTTCCCACCTTGTTGTATTTTATACACAGTATATTCCCAGTGAGCGTTTGTGTACTACAGTATTTTTGAGTATTATGTGTATCTTAAAAAATACTAACCGTTTTTATCCAGTGTCATTTTAATTTTAACCACGTGTCTTAAATATATATACACACACACACACACACACACACACACACACACACACAGTATACATATTTCTTCATATGCTTAAAGGGTAACTGAGGCTTATTTCCTCATGATTTTGGATGTGAATGATAGATAGGGATGAATATCAGGGGTCTATTGAGCATTTAAGATCATTAAAGATCAGAGTGACTCCATCACAGACACTGTGACCCTGGTGGTTAGACCCTGTTAGACCAGCCATGTTCCACACGTTCTACAGAACTAGGTTAATTTGCTGTTTTTGTCAATGGAGTCTGATGACTGTATAAATAAATGAATACATTCAGTAATTCTGTCTTTTAGACTAATAGAACGAAATCTCTAATGTTGCCTTGTGCACCACACCCCCAGGCAACATCACAATCACTTCTATCTGGGTATCACAGCTCCTATCAAGACATATTAAATCAAAAATCCCCCCGGAGAGCTCTGTTTCATCCACATAAATAACTTGATCCCTGGATTTGAAGGAATCTTTTTAGAAGAAGCCTGTGAGTAGAAAGCTACTAAAAAAAAAAAATACAGGAAACGACTGCCTCATAAAAACTCAAGGGGACGAACGAAAATGACTGGAGAAAAAAAAGAAAAACACCGAAAAACAAAAAAATAACCTCTGCTACACAAAAGGTGCAAAAGTTCCAAAAAATGATTCTTTTGGTATGTTTGAAAAAAAAAAAAAAAAAAGTTTGAAGTCTGGAAAATTCTGATCTGCTGCGAGACGGACCAACCATCACCCCAACTGACTGAGCGGGGTGTGAGGTCCCCGGCACCTTCAGCAAAAAAACATATCAAACTCATTAAAAAAAAAGAGCAGAAGTGCAGCTGTAGGTAAAAGGACTCTGTAACATCTGGGACTTGTGAAGTGGCTGTGTTTGCATATTCGTGGAGCCAGGTGACTTTGGCTTTTATTGTGTAGTCGGACCAAGTTAAGTAACTTTTGTTGAAGTTTCACTTTTCTTTTTTTTCCTCTGGGGCTCGGCGCTGCACTTTCCTGCGGTTCAGCTACTTCCGCAGGTCAAATTATGTTTAATATTGTAAAGCCGTATACATATATAACACTGATTGAGTTTTAAGTTAACATAAAGGCAAAGTTCCTAAGTAGCAAAGGAGCGTCATCGTCATTAGAGCGAAAGTGGTCTTTCTCTGTGAACTTTCTGTTTTCAGATTCACCCTCTTCGCAGCTTCTTTGTCAGTTCTTTTGCTGTCAGCTGGGAGCGAAAGCCTCTTCCTCATCAGAAACCTGCCTTTTGAATTAGTCACTTTTCCTGTGATTTCTCTCGAAAATGACTTGTGCTGACATTTCTATGCGGGCAATCTGTCTTTGTTGGCAGTGTTTAATCTTGCATTTTCCCTGGGTGCATCTGCACTCTTCAATCATTATAAAGTCAGAAGGAGATGAAAAATGGAAAATAAAAATAAAAAAGCTGAATCCAGGGTAGGTGGTGAATCAAATGTCTTTGTTGTCACTATTGTTTGTTTGCCACTTACTGCTCCTTCCTGTTTTTTACCCCCTTTCCTTCACCTCATTGTGACTGTTGTACTCTGCTCCCCTCGTGAGCGAGAGCCCCCAGACTTTCTGTGGATTTGACAATGAACGCAGTCGTAGTTTGTGAAAATGTGTCGTGTATTGACACACAACACAGCGCCGGGGTTATTATTCCAATGCAGCTGATCGGTGGAAGTGCAGCCCTGCAACCAATCATGACTTTGGAGAGAGTCAATAAAAATCCCATTTTCAGTTTTCTTTGACTTTTCCAACTGCACAGGACTGAATGGAAAAAAAACACAATTGAGTCACGGTAGAGTATTTAAGGAGCCGGTAGATTCTGTATTGCATCTTCATGAAGTGGAGAGAGAGACGGATGCGCGGTCAAAATATTCTCAGTAGTTCTCTGAGAAAGTTGAATCAAGGGCAACTGGACTTGGAAGACCAGTCTCACAACCGAGTCCAGTCGTGGTTTGTGAGCATTTCTGTAGTCCTTCTTGCCGCCTTATGCATTTAGAGCATTTAGAGCTGACAAGACTTTCCAAGAACACTGAGTTAGAACGACGCTGCTCATAATTACAGTCTGAATGGTGTCATGAATGTGGCATTAGCCCCTCCCCTTTCTTAGAGCCACAAAAGACATTGTACTTTAACCGTTTCCACAGGCTGAAACGCGGTTGGTTGTTCAAACACCGCCAATGTCAGGCAAAGCAAACCACCTCCAACTCCATAGAATTTGAAATGTAAATGTCATCGCACCTGAACGAAAACCCGAACGAGATCAGGACCTCGTTTCTGATGCTTGAAATTTCAGTCTAGCAGCTCCTGTGAAAAGCCTGTTTAGTTTCACTTGCCCTGGGCTGGAGCGACATGAGGAGGGGAGCGGGGGGGAATTTCTCTTCATGTTGTTTTTAAAGTACGAGAGTCGGGATATTGTTGAGGAGGAGGAGGAGACACGGCTGCTTAAAACCTAATCTTGCAAGTAAATGAATATCTCCTTGAAAAATGTATATGCCAAAAAAAACACAAAAGTGATGTACGTGATTAGCCCAGTTTAAGATGCAGCTCTGTTGATAAGACGCTGTTATTGTATCCGGATGAGCTGATATCGCCGCACGCACTTAACTCAGGAAAAGCGAGCCGACTCCTATAGCTGTGACGGAAAAGGCTCACATTTTCACCGCCGCTGCACAGTTGCACGACTCCCAGGAGCTGATCAAATCTTTCTGCGCTCTTTCAATTGCCGGAAGGCACTGAGGCAATGAACCGGCAACCAGTGGTTTGAAAGACTTGAGTTTTGTGTAACAATATGTCTGCTGAGGTCTATTTTCCAACATTTTGAGAAGTAATAGGTTTCAGTGGCTGCTGCCGCTGTGCTAATGGGAGGCACAGCACATGCAGAAGGGACTCTGAGTGGTGCTCGCTGTTCTCCACAGACCTGGGTTGCAGAACAAAACGGTCCTTCACAGGTAATTTGCGCATTTTGTGGAGCGTTTTAGACGGCCGTCACGTGTCTGCCTCACAGAACGATCCCTTCAAACTTTTTAGAAATCGGCTCTGACAGATGAATCAATGCAATTCCTCCAATTTTTTTATTTATTTAGTGTGAAGGCAGCCATTCAAATCAGAAAGACGACGTTAACAATTGCTCTGCGATTGGAGTAAACATAGACCACAGTCTACAAAGTGGACATAGAGTCTGGGGCTGTAAAGCTGAAGAGCCTTAAACCTGCACCCTATCTAATGAATGAATGAATATTCCTGTGTTTTGTTGACCCGGCCATCCACCACAAACTTTGACGTTTGTGGTGGATGGTTGACTTTGACGCTCTATAAGCTACGTCATTGCATTGCTTTTCCCTTCGCTGCCGTCACGATTACTGTGAAGTTGACTGCATGAAGTTTGCGGGTTTGAACCCTGGTTTTGTTGGATCCTTTCTTTGTGGGGTTTGCATGTTCTCCCTGGGTTTTCTCCAGGTTTCCACTGCAGGCTCTGTTAACTGGTAAATGCGAAATCTGCCCCCTCCCAATGTCAGCCGGAATCGGCCCCAGCACCATTTGACCTTCCGAGGATAAGCTGTATCGATTGACGTGTGTCTGACAAGGTTTCAGATTCTCTACGCAAGCTTTCCAGTTTCACTTCGGACTCAGATCAGAAAACTATGCCCGCCTGTGTAGCAGAGTGTTAGTTCTGTTTATCCCCCCGTCTGGTTTGGACACTTTGTCCGGCCTCTGTCTGAAGGGACAGCCGGTTGTGACGGCAGTGACGGTCAAACGGAGGTCGGAGTCGTATTGGACTGCACAGTCACAGCTCATCTTTCTTCTGACGTGACGTTAACCCTTCGTCCCTGTGGGAGGGACCTTCTGTGGCAGGAGATTACATGTGTGTAAAATAACTGATAGTCAGTAACCCACCGTGGAGCTGTCGCTGTTCGCTTTTTATTGAGACTGTTGGTGGTCTTGACTCAAACTTCTGCTCTTCTTTTCCATAAATATTCCATTAATTGTCCTTCAGTGACTGTGGTGAGGGTCTACTCTGCTTGTGACCACTGACTCTCTCCTCATTGTCTCTGGGACCTTTCCTCCGGCTACATTACCAAAGTTTTCCAACTAATTACCCAGACGCTGGCAGGGACTTCTGAGTTGCCTTATGCAGTCCACATAAAAATGGTAATTGTCAGAGCTGTATTAAAACTGGCACATGCTGCTAATTGGTATTTAACTTGCTACGACTCACTTGTGTAGCTGCCTTTTTTTAATTGTGATTTAAAGTAGCTACTGCCTGAACTGCTATTAATACAGTTATAAACATGGCAAAGAGAAGAGCAATGTTTAGATATCCCTGGCCTTTACGAGCACTTGCTGCATAAACAGCTTTTATGCGAAGTTAGGACCTGCGTCACACTGAAATACAGTCGTTCTTAATGACCTGCAAATCATCAAACGTAAGGTGCTTGAGCTCGTGATTTGCTAATATTTAGCTTTCGCTGGTAAACCAGGGCTAATGTACAGAGCATAAGAGCGGCCGTAGACTCGGGTCTGAACAGTGAAACCAATGCTGAAGGGCCTTAAAACGCCACTCAATCTACTGACCATCGGGGGGTGACTCTAAGAAGTCAGATTGTGTTGAAGTCCATGTGAAAATGGCCCTACCTCTCCTCTCCTACCTTGATTTGTTACCTCAGTAAACCTTTTCCTGTGGGTTTATGGTCTCGGTTTCTAGTTTCAAGTCAACCTGTGTGGGTTCCCTCCGGGTTCTCCAGCCTCCTCCCACAGTTCAAAGACAAGCACACTTGGTTATATTGTGACTTTTAAGTTGCCCGTATGAGTATGAGCGCGCCTGGTTGTTTGTCTCCGTATGTCAGCCCTGTGATGGACTAGCGCCGTGTCCAAGGTGTACCCTCCCCTCGCCCACTGTCAGCTGGGATTGGCTCCAGCCCCCCTTCAACCCTGCACAGATAAGCAGTGTACGATAAAGACACTTTGAGCTTGATTTCATAAAACTTAACATCCGTTTGAGAACAGATGTCGATACAAAGGATGAACCCCTCCTGGATCAGTTCACTGCTGCCTGCGAGGATCAAACTCATAATCTGCGTGGGCTGTAACTTTTATTTTTCTTTAGTTTCCTTGATGCTGGTCCGGCTCACATGACTGCCTGTTGTAGGTGGTTTCCTTTAATCCTCAGCGTTGGTTTGTATTTTTAGTTTGATCTTTTGGGAAATGCCTTGAACCCAGTGAGATATACTTGTAAAACCTGCAGGTTTTTGCTCTCTTCTTTATTCTGGGGGGAGCACAGTGTGTGAAATAATGCTGTGGGTCACCTCTCAGGAAGTGTTAGGATTAAAAAAAATAAATAAATAACAAGGTTAAGCCTCCGTGGCTCTGTGGATTCCCCTTCATCCCCCTGTCATGGCATCACTTCAGAGATTTTATGAGTTGTTTTTTTTTTTTTTTTTCTGCAGTTTCACAGGAGGAATCCAGGCTTACACACCTCCTGTAGATGAGCTTACATCTGACCCCATCCAGCACCACCGGCCCCCTGTCCTGTGTACGTGTTGCCGCCCTGATCTGGCTCCTAATATAATTATGCCACAGGATACACATTGCCTGGCTGCTGCCAGCAGACAGGCAGGTCATGATGCAGGATTAATGACTGCGTGCTACGTCGGGCGGTCGCTCCCGGGACATTTTATTTTCTAACACCAAGAGCTCTGCGCAACGCTGTGGATTCACATCTCCCCGCGGTCGTTTGTCTCCAAACCTCAGCTACACTTGAACTCAGTTACGTTACCCTTGTGGTTTCATACAGGTTTCGTCGCGAAGAACCACAACATTTTACTGATCACAACCTTACAAATATTCATTACACGTCATTTTAGCTTCTAAAAGAGGCTGAAGCAGGAGGAGTTACTCCAACTCCAGCAGCGTCCTACCTCCGTCCTCTTTCACCACATTTGCTCCCAGTTGGTTGAACCCAAGAACTTGGTGTCGTCCCTCTAGTCAATAACAGCCCCTTTCAAACCCACATCAGCTGTTAAATACTCTTTAAACTACAAACGTTCTGCTCGCGCTCCGTTAGAGAACAGATTAGTTTCAACAGCCAAAAGGACTTATCTGAATCTTTAAAGGTCAAACCTGAAACAACAGGCAGAGCATCGCTATCTCCCTTATTGTGGGATTTAATCAAGTCATTCAGGGATTTGATTTGAAAAATTAAGGAGTCTCTGGATGGAGCTGTCTGGGTTTTCGAGAGAGAAATTAATATTTTATTCCTCTACTAGACTCTTTTGAAACTTTTTTTCCCATCTGACCTCCGAACACGCCCTCAGATTAATCCACTTCCCGCCTCCTGTAACAAACGGGCCCATAGGTCGTCTGTTATTACCCCCTCATAGGTTTGGTCGCCAGGCGACATCTAGTGGGCGTAGTAGTTACTTCAGGAACAAAAAGAAAAGTGACGTAGTTTATAAAGTCAATGTTAGGATGAGGTTGGGGTGGATGGATGGGTCAACAAACCACAGGGATGTGATGCAGGCGAGCGGTGTTCGATTCCCGTGTGAAAGTAGCGGTTTATGTTGTTTCTATTATCCGTGGCGGTTTGTTGTTATTAGTGTAACCGTGACAACAAAGATGGCCTAATGTTAACCAGGCCACGACCGTTATTATAGTAACCACGGTGACAAAGGTAGCTTGGCTGCTCTTGGTCAGCAAAACCGTTTAAAAATGGAAAGAAATATTTCAGTCAAAAACAAAATTTAAACAATAAATGACCTTCATGTCGAAGCAGCTTTCCTGATCATTTCGAAGGTTGTCGTTTGTGCTGCTGTTTAATTAAATTACATTACACTAAGAGCTTTTTCCTACTATTTTGCCTTAACATTAAACTTAGCAGAGATGGTAGATAAATGAACACAGGTGGACAAGGACAGAAATTTACAGCGTCTTTGAAGTGAACGGTGTTTGAATGTACAGCTATGAAATCTAAAGGTCTATATTAAAACATTTTTTTTATGCAATATTTGCTCCAAAATGTAAACTAAACAAAGGTCTTACATAAAGGTCAAACTAAAATAAAATAAAAAAAAAAAAAAGATTCAATTGGTCAAAAATAAAATGAATGAACTCATCTATAATTTACAATTCGTTTTGAAATCCATTTGTTTTCTGTTATATTTCAATTCAATTGCAAAATAAACCTCAGCATTTCCATGTAAAATAACCACTATCATCAACGGTCGTAGCACTTCGTGTTACAGCCAAGGATCAAATCCTCAGGTGCACAGCTGACTGTCTGATGACTGGAAAATGTCAAGCCATGCTTTGTCTGAAAACAAAACAAGCTGCTCAGCAAATCACAATTAACTCAATGTGAATGCTTTGATTGAAGCCACAAAATGAACTTGGGATGAAATTAGTTCAATCATTTTTTTTCTTGCCGTAGATTTCAGATAATTGGGACTTAACGTTTATCGGAGCTGGGATAATGTACATGGAAAATTATAATTACATTGGAATGACAGGAAATAGATCCATTTACATCTAACTTACTAATTATTACTCTTGTATTGTCTTCAGGTTGAACAGCAGAAATACTCTTTGAGCGAGTAGGGATCAATGGGTTGTCCAAATATTTTGGTAAAAGCACTGAACGTGGAGATTCAGAACCCACTGAGCTCAGGACAGAAGAAAATGTAGCTGCTAATGTGGCTGGTGACCAACATCCATTACATGAGACATCTAGTGTATCACAGACAGCTGGAGCCTGTGCCGTAATCAGCCATAACATTATGACCACCTGCCTCATACTGTGGTCCTGGTCCTGGAGGCCTGGACTCCTCTAGACCTCTGAAGCTGAGCTGTGGTATCTGGACCCAGACCTTAGCAGCAGATCCTTTAAGTCCTGAAGTTGTGAGGTGGAGCCTCCATGGATCAGACTTGTTGGTCCAGCTCATCCCACAGATGCTGGACTGGACTGAGATCTGGGGGATTTGGAGCCAAGTCAACACCTTGAACTGGTTGTTGTTCCTCAAAGCTCCTGAACCACTGTTGCAGTGACAGGGAGCATTATCCTGCTGAAAGAGGCCACTGCCATTAGGGAAGACTGTTTCCATGAAGGGGGGGACTTGGTCTGAACCATGTTTAGGGAGGTGGGACGAGAAAAAGGAACATCCACACGAATGGACCCAAGGTTTCCCAGCAGAACGTTGACCACAGCATCACACTGCCTCCACCAGCTGCTCTTCTTCCCATAATGCATCCTGGTGCCATGTCTTCACCAGATAAGCCAGTGGTTTTCCCTCCTTGGACCACTTCTGGTAGGTCCTGACCACTGCAGCCCGGGAACATCCCACAGAGCTGCAGTGTTGGAGAAGCTCTGACCCAGGACATAATGTTCAGCTGTTGCCTGATGTATCTACCACTGACAGGAGCCACGGTAACAAGACAATCAATGTTATTGACCTGTCAGTGTCATAACGCTATGGCTGATGGGTATGACAGAACAGATGACCACTCATCTTCTGAAAAATTGACCTTCGAGTCTTTCTGCCACACCTGTTTCACCTGATCCAGACAACAGTATATTTCTATGGATGAAAAAGTGCGGACCTGTTTGTTGGACCATATTTGTGGATTGTTACAATACCTGCATCAGTATTTTAGGGGTAAACATGACAAAGTAGTGATTTGCCTTCCCGGCGTCCCCTCAGTACAAATCCCCTCCACGAGTCCTCACGTTCAGTGGTCGCAGCCTGACGCTCACCGATGCTATGCTAACCGCCGAACCCAGCCGACCACCTCCGATCCGTGTCAGCGTGATCCAGGTCGCGGTCTCCTGAGCTCGTTTCACGCTCAACTTGGCGACTGACGCTCACAGCAATCATGACTCTGGACTCTTTCCCTGCAGGCCTTATAGATTTATCTACACTTCACAGAGGGGAGAGAGGAGAGGCTCGTGAATAACCCTCAGCAGCTGGAGGGGCTCACGCTGTGGGTTTTTTATTATTATTATTTTTATTTTTTTTAGCTTTTATTTTATTTTTTTTTTAGTTTTGTTTTGAAGCTGTGGCACAGGGTCTACGTGGACAAAAATCCACATCCTGCTTTCATCCTGCAGCTATCCTCGCTTTTGGAAGCTTGTTTGCTGTTTCATTTATTTATTCATTTCTATTTTTATTTTCTATTTATTTATTTATTTTGCAGACCTCCTAAAATTCAAAGAAACACAAAAAATCAGTCATAAGAAAAATAGAAAAATGCATCCTTAAATGAATGAACCTTTAGCTAAAATCTTGGAAAATAAACTTTTCTGTCTTTAATTTGATCAGGAATTCTCTCTATATATGGATATGCTGTTTAATGCAGACTTGAAAAGTCTACATCCCATTACCTCACTAATATATATGACGATAAAAATGACAATAATAATGAAGAACACAACACTTATTGATTTTTCAAGCAGAAAACTAGTCGCCGCTTCAAATCCCAGCTTTATGAAACGATCTGTGATTTAAGGTGGACATGACTTGCGCTGTACTTCGAACCTGACGCTCTCAGAAACAACAACTTTCCTTTTCTTTCTATCTTTTTTTTTTTTTTTTTTTTTTTTTACCTCCACTCCTCAGAGCTCATCCTTTGACCGGTTCCATGCAGCAGTTGATCTCTGACTGCGGCAGAAATTTAACAGCCACATGTGGGCTTTAACCCCAGAAGTTCGCAGTAGCCCGTGGCTACGCTCTGATGTTCAGAATATTTTTGGCAGCGACATCAGAGATCTCCAAAAGAATCCAGGCCTGGGCTTCACCTGCCTGTGTCTGCAGTCGGGTTCACTGTTTTTCATTTCATTTTCGTGTAATCTGTGGAACTCTTGACTCTGCTCTGTAGCTCCTTGTTTTGACGTGTACTCGAAGCTGCGCTCGCTGATGCTTATGAGTAAAACAGTCAAACAAAAGACTCCGACATGAACAACAGCAGCAACAGCTGCAGAGGAAAACTTTAGTGTTTTGCATCATTTTGTAAGCAATCCTTGCAGCGTCTCTTATAGAGGTTGTTCAAGCACAATCGGTTTTCGACTCACAGGTGGATCCAGGGGCGTTTGGAGCAGAGATTTAAAAAGGTAACTCAGGAAGCAGGAGAGCAAAAGTCCAGAGAGTCCAACAATCAGATAAAGTATGCGTGTACGGCATAGACTGAATATTAAAGTGGACGTAGACTCTGGGTGTTTGAAGTGAAGAATGACTCTCAGGGGGCGACTCCACTGGCTGTAAAAAGAAGTCACAGTGTATTGGACTCTATGGGAAAATGTCATAGATGGAGTACGGAGCAGGTCAGATCCAGTCCTCCGCAGCTCCACCTTTTCCTCCAAAGATGTCGACCACCGAATTACGCACTGGAGGCTTTAAAACAGCAGCGCACAAACCAACTGGAGGATGTCTGAGTGTTTACGTGGTGTACACCCACTAAAGTTGGGGTTAGGGTTGGAAAGGCTGCGCTCCCTGACTGACTGATGCTATCAAACATGCACCAACACGACCCTGAGGCGGCATACAATTTGCTTCTTTGATACAAATACCAAATAAAAAAAAAAAAAAATTTAAAAAAAACTACATTAATCATCTGCTAACGCTGCAAAGCAAGGCCTTGGCAGCCTCGTGCTGCTGAGTCACTTCAAAATCCAACTGGTAAAATGATTACCTTTTCAACGTGTCAAAAAAGGCTGAAGGACACAGTCAGGCAATGACATGCTGGACTTAGATGCAAGTTCAACTCTGCAAGGAGACGATTTCACTGTGGCAAAGAGAGCTCGTCGGGATCTGCAAAGACTAAGTGGAGGGAAAGCGGTTGAAGCCCAGGTGCGTGGCGTGGTTTTCTACTCACGATCGACTCATTAGCTTCTTCCCCGGGGTCCTAGCGTGGGACTTATCATGACGTACAAGAGAGGAAAGGATGACGTGTCCTAATACAGGATGCATTGGATAAGTACGTCCTGTTGTTTTTGTCTTCTTAAAAAAAGTCTTTGCGGGGTTTGAGGTGCAGATTTATAACAAAGATGCATTAGTGTCGGTGCTGATGGTGTTTGCCAGTTCTTGCGAATATTGTTCAAAGTTTAATCATAAGGCAGTTTGAGGCGCCGTCTGTCATTCAGCCAAGTTTTATCTCCTACGTAGTATGAAAATAGCATCATCCACATTCAAGTTTATTTTGTTCCACAATATATTAATGAAGTAGACTAAATCAAGTTCATCTTAAAGTTCATAACATTTGGATCTTTATGACAATAAATCAAAGTTTCTGACTTTTCCATCAACAGCATGTTTTCCAGTCATTTGTTTTGGCCCTAATGTTCTGATCTATTAGTCCATACACCCTGGCACAATACATTTTCTCGGTGATTGGAGTGATTGTAATGAGGTGGAGAGCTTGTTACTCACCGAATATCCACCGCTGTTCCAGTCCCTTTGTTGCAGAAACAAATGGTTGTTAAGGTGCAGAGCAAACGCAGCCTCGTAATCAGCCGGGCCTTTAGCGAGACACAGATCGATGTTTGCAGGGGCTGGAGTTGTGTTTGCTGTGTCAGTGTTCGTGTTGATTGCCGTTCGCACCAACCAGGGGGCTTTGAAAGTGGTTAGAAAATGGTGCAGCGGCACCATTAGCTCTCATTTGTGAAACGTGTCCCAATCTGAACCATGACTTATGATACAGTACATTTACGCTGCAGCTTAGAGCTGAGGGATGTCGGTTTTTAACAGGTCTGGCGTTTTTTTTTAAAGCGGGGAAGCACCAAAGTCAAGTGTTCTCTTTGAATCTAAAATAAACAGGCGGCATTTATTTATTTCAGTTTGTCGCTGTCTGACACTTTTCTTACTCTCAGGTATTCGACAGAGGATGAGACAGTCATCCCAAAAATGCGAAATATGAGCAGCAGTTGTGAAATCTCGACGCTTCCCTCACTCTTTCTCCATTTGCTCTCCTGACTCCCTTATTACTCATTTTCTGTTATCGCTACACGATGACTCACTCATTCGGACTTAGACCCTTCAGTCAAGTGATATCTGGTCAAACTCAAGAGATATCAGCCTTTTACAGCCTCAAGACTCTGCATCAAACTATCAGTGTTAGCTGTGATAAACCAGAAGTCCTTCGCTTGGAGGCTTTGAAAACTTTATTTATCCAGGAATTCCCATTCAGATCAAAATCACTCTCAGGCAATATTTGTGTGAGAGTAATGACTCTAACTCGTATTTGATTGTTGATCTGATTATAAATACAATCATCCAGTTCAAGACTGAATGTTAGAAAGTGGCAAACCCCATGGCTTCAATTTCCAGATGTCCCTTGAACACCACACATTGCATGGCCTAGTAGCTTTATGGGAGGTTTAAGGGGTTTATATCCATCAAATTTGCTGATATCAGGGGCCTCTTTTCCCCTTAAGGGCCCCAAATATTGGGGACTGTCTGTTAGATCATACTCATTCTCATTTATGATATATATCTGTGCAGTATGTATTCGCAGTGGCAGTGTTTCTGTTTAAATTAGCGTGGAGAGGTTTTGATGCACGTCCATTTATTGTTCAGGTGCAGGATCAGAGGATTTTGTTGTGTTGTCTCTGTATTTGCTCAGCTGTGTGTGATGTTTTTTTTTTTCTGACTGCCAAGACCAAAAAAAAAAAAAAAAAAAAAAAATGCTGGTGCAAAGAGTCATCATGTGTGGGATGTTTATTTTTTTGTGTTTCAGTAATCGTTACCTCTGTTCCCAGCTTTGACGTTAGTTTATGAAAAACAACACACAGTTTTATGTTCCGAACAATAACAAAGTAGTTTATGAACTTAAAGGTCCCATATAGTTTAAAGATAAATGTCACGTCTCTTTTGAAGTAGATCTAGGTTTTATGTTAATGCTGTGAGTATTAAAGGTCTCTGTCCACAGGGAAATGGACACATCCTGTATTCAGAAACAGTGCCCTAAAACAAGCTGTCAGGACCTCTGGAACGTTGTGATGTCACAAAGAAGCAGTCACCTCTTCTTCTTCTTCTCACCTTCTTCAGACCTGTTGTTACTAGAGCTCCAGAGAAAAGCCTGAGGGAGGAGATGTAAAACTACACCGAGGTGGTTTTTCGTCCTTTAAACCACAGATACATCTTCTTATGGATATTACTCTTGTGGATAACACTTCAAAATAAAACACCAGAAAACTGTAAAATATGGGCCCTTTAAGACAACCATACTGCCTGCGCCTCCAGCAGACTGTTTCTATGTGACTGGGTCCAGGAATGAGTCTTCATGCTTTATAACTCCTTGTCACCTCCAGGCATGAATTTGATGCTTTGTCAAGACTTTTTGTTATATCATTAAATTTAGTGCTTATGCCGGCAGACATACAAATAGCTTATGCCACATGAGTGTTTTGGAAGATGTTGTGGATGAAAAAGGGAGAGAAAAATCACTTAGTGTGGTTTGAGCTTTCATCAGCTCCTGTTTGTTAAGCTCCATATTATTCAGATGGGAAATAAACAAGAAATGACAAATGCTTTTTGTATTTTTTTTCAGCCTATTTCATTTTTTTTTTTTTTTTTTTCCCCTTCCTTGGCCAAGAATCCCTCTTCCGGTCTGCAAATAGGCCTAATGAATAATTTAGTCCCCATGGGTCCGCATCATGGAGAGGAAAATATATTTAGGATCTGATGGATATTAATGTTAATAGCGTTAAGCGCGTTTGAATCCAATACATTCGGTGACAATGCAATCCTCCTGAAATTTATTACTCAAACATGCACCACACAAATATGTGCCGTTGTTATTTTTTGCTTTTTTTTTTCTTTCTCCTGCCTGAAAATCAGCAGCTTGCTCATTCAGTAATCTGCAGCATATTGGTTTGTGACAAATGGCCTCACTCGGAGTCAAAGGAGGAATGGGGAGCATTTGTAAACAGCCAGTAGCATTCTTCAGCATTTATTACCGGGACATTAATCTTGATCCGTCTGAGCATATGCGCTGTAATCTCTGTGATCCTTATGAATTTGTTAAAGTCATGACATAACTCCTATAAGTCTGAATGATGCTGGGCTCTGCTTGTTAGCTAGCTGACCATAGCACGTGGTCAGCTAGCTAACCACCTCAGGCAGGATTGGCTGTAAACATTCAGGGAGGGACCAGACCCTACGGGGTTGGAGGGTGGGTCCATGTAGGCTTCGGCGTGTGGATGAGGCCCATGACTGCTTTGTTGTGACATCACAAAGTTCCAGAAGTCCTGACGGCTGGTTTTAAGGCTCAGTTTCTGAGTACAGGCTGTGAGCATTTCTCTGTGGACTGAGACCTTCGATACTTTCACTGTATTTATATAGAACCTAGACCTGCTTTATAATCAAAGAAGACGCAGACATCAACCTTAAGACTATATGGGACCTTTAACTTGATGAATTCACTTTAGTGTCTCTATTAGCCATGTCAGAATCGGTTTTTGTGGAGAAGACCACTGAAAAAGTTCCTTTTTAGCAATCTCCTCAATCCCAAAGTAGTCATTACTAAGTCTCCGGGCTAAAACTGCCTTACTTAAAGACACTAAAAGGGTGTCTTACCTTTAATATGATGCATTTCCTTTTGAAACAGGTTGTTAAAGTGAGACATACTGCAGTAAGGAATCGTTCGACTGCTTAAATCAATGGAGTATCAGTTCATTATATTAGCTTATATAATAGTTGTCGTGTAACAGCACATATTTTGTGTAATTTTTCAGTGTAAGACTAAATTAAGTTGCCTCACTGCTGAAACAGCGCACTGTAGAGATCAGTATACAGTGTGTATTGTGTAGTATGGGTTTGGGACACAGTGTCAGTGTCCATCTTGTGTTGTGTTGTAACAGCCCATCATTAATCTCCAGACCATGCCCCAGTCCCTGTGGTAACATCCATATACAGTATACATAAAACTGATCAAACATTCATTATACAAAATCAATAACTGTGTAAATGAGCTACATAAACAACCTCCATCGGCGCTGGATGTCAAACATGTGACGAGTGGCCCGTCCGTGCAGCCTAATCATCTGTAAACTGATAAGTAAACAGAAAAAATCAACACACAGTGATGAATGTGTGGATCTGATCTGGTTTGATGTAAAACTCCACTGTTGGCTGTTTGCACAAGTTGTGTTGCTGCAGTGCAACGTGTTTCTTTTTCTCCATATTATGATGTCTTTTTAAAAATGTCTCCACGTATTCAGAATCAGCACAATCTTTTTATTGTATATGTCACTCAACGAAGACTCTTTTCACTGTAATTTTCTAGATAAAAACACTGTAAACCAGAATAACCAAAGAAAACTTCAACACAGAAAGTTACACATGTGTTTGTGTTGTTCTAGAGCTGATTTGAAGTTTCTCTCTTTATCTGATCTGAGTTCTGCTCATTCTTTGGAGCAGTAATGATGAAAAATCAGCTCCAAAGCCTCTAATGCTCTAAATATCTTATTGTCCATCTTATTGTCAGAAAAATACAGGATTGATCCCATTGACTTTGGCTACAAGCAGCTGACAGCTAGGCCTCTGAAGGAGACACTCTGATTGGCTGTGACATCACCCACTGGAGCCAATAGGAGCGTCCCGTGTAGAGACGTGACTCTAAACGTCGCTATCAAAGATGGAGGATGGATAAACACAC
This sequence comes from Rachycentron canadum, assembly GCA_038496675.1. Lineage (NCBI taxonomy): Eukaryota > Metazoa > Chordata > Actinopteri > Carangiformes > Rachycentridae > Rachycentron > Rachycentron canadum. The sequence goes on along the minus strand of CM076660.1, from coordinate 1,399,107 downwards.
AGAGGCTCAGACTGTCCATCACAGAGCAATAAGGCTCTAAAGACAACGTGATATTTGGCCGTGTGCTCAAGGGTTAAAGTATTATTAACAATAAAAATCTGGATGTTTCTGTGGTGTTGCTCCATTCGTGATACAGGGAGACTTTTCAGCCCGTTGGACAGTGACTGTGTGTAAACGTTTCCTCTTTCTTCCTTTACAGTTGAGTGAAATGACTGATCTAATACCTTCACGCTGTCTGTCAGACGCTTACCCCCCCAAAAAAAAAACAAACTTTCCAGCAGCTGCGGTGTTACAACAAACTGATTTAATGCTGAGAAATGTTGCAGACACCCACGGCCGTGGAGTGTGTCATTTTCTGTTTGGGAATGAAAATGGAAGCGGGAGCGGCTTTGCCTTGGTGACATGTTGTAAAGGGGCTTTTATATGCTTTATCACAATGGGCTCACATTGAAAGTGGATTATTGCACCTGGCTGCTTGTAATGGCGTGCTGTCCTGCAGGACCACCAGTACACTAGAATCCTATAAGACCGGCAGCTAAGACCCTGTTGGGACCCTGACAAATCCACGGGCTTACAGCGTTGCCTTTGAAGGAATAGAAATCACCACATTGCTGCTGGAACAAGGTTAGACAGTGGGGGCCATTGTACGGGTCCTTACCAATGCATTCATCCCGCCGCCCTCCTGGATCACCGCTGTACGCCGTTCTTAAGAGCTACGCTGGTTTCAGATTTTCACACTGTAACATAACAGTGATATCAGCTAGCGCTGGGAGTCCAGGGCTGAAGACATCCAGGGTTAACATTCAGAGAGAAGACAGCAGACCTGGCGCTGAACAAGTTTTGCTCCACTTCAGACCCGTTAGGCTCAGCACTTTTGAGCATTTTTAAAACCCACATAAATTTGTGTTGACTCTAAATTTTCTTGAAAGCTCCCACTATTTTACTCTTCTCCTGTCTTTTATTTTGAAGTGTTGATCTCCATAAGAAAATCTATTTGTGGTTTTAAGAACCAAAAACCATCTCAGTGTAGTTTTACATCCCCTCTCTCTTCTTCTCTCCGGAGCTCTAGTAACAACAGGTCAGTCAGCCAATCAGAAGAGAGGATCAGTGATTGACAGATGGTAGCAGATTTAAGGTAAAACACTCAGAGAAAGCAAATTCCACAAGGTTGGATCAAGGACTGGGCTTGGGGGTGTGGCTGAGGGCTGTGACAGTTTTGTTGTGACATCACAAAGTTCCAGAAGTCCTGACGGCTGGTTTTAAGGCTCAGTTTCTGAATACAGGCTGTGAGCGTTTCTCTGTGACTGAGACCTTTGATACTTTCACTGTATTAATATAGAACCTAGACCTGCTTTATAATAAAAGACCACATGGAGGTCTACCTTTAGACTGTATGGACCTTTAGACCATATGGACCTTTAACATCCACCTTTAGACCGTATGGACCTTTAACATCTGCCTTTAGACCGTATGGACCTTTAACATCTACCTTTAGACCGTATGGACCTTTAACATCTACCTTTAGACTGTATGGACCTTTAACATCTACCTTTAGACTGTATGGACCTTTAACATCTACCTTTAGACCGTATGGACCTTTAACATCTACCTTTAGACCGTATGGACCTTTAGACTGTATGGACCTGTTGCTATTTGAGAGGAAAGCTGAGGCAGGAAGACAGAGGGAATCAGGGGAATATGTCAGATGTGATGTTACTGATAATGTTAGAACAATTATGGAGCCACTGCCAATCTCACTATCACACAAATACACGATCAGTCACCTCACTATCGATCTATTTCTAACGCTCTTGAATTTCAACACCAGCTAAAGCAAAATGAAGTTGTCAGATTTAATTATTTTGTTGAGGTGTATTTGAGTAACAAAGCATTGCCATTCATTATTTGGTCACTTCATGCAGCATGTGAGAGGAATAAAAGTAGACAAAGGAGCTTGTAACAGAAGCTTCTCAGTGTTGGAAAACCTATTTTCCACTGGATGACTTCAATTCTGAAACATGTGTGATTACTGTAAAAAAGGGATAAAACTGGCTTATGTGTGTCATAGGGTTAAATTTAACAGGATTCAAAAATATGAAGCAACAAAAAACAACACATCAGCTGCAACATGATAAAACATGTTTCTGAGGATCACAGACGTTTTGAAAATACTCCAAAAAAATGTAAAAAATGACTCAACATGGAAGATGGAATAATGTTTTTTCAGAAATGCTTAAAAATGAAATTATGTCTGCTCCAGATCCAGCTCTGCCTTCTCCTGTGCAGCATTAAGGAGAAATATAATCTGATTTCTGCAGAAATGACAACGTGCAGCACCTCATTCTCCTGCATGGTGTCCACAACCCTACAGAAAATGTCATCTCTTACATTCCTCTCTTTTTCCTCCTCCCTTTCTTCCTCGTCACTCCTTCTTAGCTCCTAACTCCTCTCTCCATCTCACTCACCATCTCCTCAATCCACTCAATCATTCTCCTCATTCTCCATCTTCTGTCTCTCTCATCTCCCTCCTCCTCTCCCTCCCGTGCACCTCTGTACAGATGTTTTATATCTCAGCGTTTTTCACTCCCACTCCCCTACTCTCTGCATCTTCTTCCATTTTCCATTTGCTCCTCTTTTCATCTTCTCTCTCCCTCTCTCTTCTTCCCTTCTGTTTGTGTCGGTGTCGCTCTCCCTCCGCTCAGCCGTGTCCTCCCCCTCGGTATGCGTGAGCAGACTCTCGGATGGCGAAGGGAGGGGGGGGAACTCGCCGGCGAGCTGGACCACTGTGTTCGTTTATTAGAAACTTTGAAAGAGTTTCAATTTCCCAGAGCAGACTGCAGCATGGAGTATTCCCCTCACTGTATTCATCAGCCTGGTGCTGAATACTGGTGCTGTATTCATCACGCTGGCGCAGAATACAGTGAAGGGAACCAACCCCCTTTTGCATTAGGATTTAAGAGTCTTTTTGGAGTCCGATTGCTGGGAAGAACTTCCACTGCAGCTGGCAATAAGATGAGCTCGAGCAAAATGAAACACAAAGTCAAAAAAAAAAAAAAAAAAAAATAGAAGACAGTGAAAGCTGGAGCGAAAGGAAAGAATTCAACAAAGGGACGTTCCCCGGGCGCATTTGCATGAATTATGGGCCCAAAATTGAGCAAGCGATGATTGTTAGTCTCTATTAGATGGTCTGTCTCTTTCTCTCATCAGCGTGGAGCAGCATGCTGAATAATCATTCGCTTCAAGGGCAACGCAGCGTCTTTACTGAGTTCGCAGCAGTCAACACTGGCAGAGCATCGCACACTATGGACTCGCTCACTTCCCGTCGCGAGGTCCCGCCCTCCCACCGCCCCCCGTTGCGCCCTGGGTGCTCTGGTTTGCCGCCTGTACCGTCGACTCCTGCCAGCTGAGCTCGCCGGGAGGGGGGGGCTCCCTGCCCTTCCTCCCTCGCTGCCCTACCTCCCTGTCTCCCTGGCCAGCCCAGAGCCTCTGCACCCAGCATCAGCTTTGTGGATGCCCGGGTGAGGAGATCGTTCGATGGTGGTGGTGAAGCATTTAATGCTGTTATCACGGCCCCTTAACTTTCCTCTCAGTCCCAAACTTGCCGTCCAGTGTGACTTTGAGACATCTTTGAGGAACGGACACCCTTGACGACAGCGGTGGGGATGTTGATGGAGCAGAATGAGGACGCTTCTACACAAGTGCTGGCGTTGCTGGCCACCGCTTTTTATTAGGCGGCGGTCACACTGGGCCTGAGGTCAGACGGGGCGTGAGGACAAACAGGTGGTGATATTATATTAGAGCTTGACACGACTGCGTCTTTCGGGCTGTCTGTCTGTCTCTGCGCTGTCCTTCAGGATGCTCAGGCCTCATGTCGTCCTTGGACTTTTTAGCTTTTCTGCAGATATCTGTATTTGCTATTTTTCCATTTTGTTTTTTTTTTATGTTTTCCAAATTATTTGGAAGTGAAATTTGCGAGTGTAGTTATTCTATATCTGTATTTATCCCCAAGTGTTGCAAAGGTCACTGGCGCATGATGACAAAACAGACAGACAAGCTTCAGACAGTCTGCCAACGCAAACACACAAACTAACACATATTTCCAAAGGTTATTAGTGAAGCTCATGTTACCCTGCTACTCATAACTGTTGCTGTCCTCTTGTCAACACATCTGCTCATTAAAAATACCGACTAGTCTCCTTTCATTATGCTAACTGCTAACAAAGACCACATAAACATACCGAATTTGCATCTATTCTGTGGCCGTGAATCCCGAGATTAATTCCCTGGATTAGCTTGACACACACATTCATACGAATGCTGCGCGTCCTCCAAATCTGGTGGTCGGTCCATAAAAGATGATCATTACACGTATATGTATGCACGTGTGGTCTGCACACGTTCAGGCCAAAAGCTGCTTGAACGACGACAATAAACACACAGTTGGTTAAAGGACAAGAAACGAAAAAGAAAATGAAATAACAGCGTCAAAGATAGCATCGCCACTGTGCATGTTAGCATGCTGCTAGCCTGGGTGTCGAGCCTTGGTTTTGTTGCATGGCTACTGTGTCAACAACAAAGCTGGGAGCATTTGTCACGGCAGTATGTTAGCACGCTGCTAGCGTCCCCATTATTATTACAGCTATTGGCCTGACTGGTCTCAATTTAAAAAAAGCTGCCACAATGACCAAACACGGCAGAATGGAGGCCGAGCCGAGCCGAGCCAGGTGTGGCAGCCAGGGACCCACTTACCCAATCAACTGGCTTGACGTCCGCTCCGGACACAGCTCGCTAGCTATGGGAGCAGGGGGCTGAGGAGCGTTTCAGTGGATGCATTGTGTTTGTGTGGATGGGGACGGATATTTTCCCTAAGACTGCATTGTTGAAAATGCATAACACACTTGAATCCAGGATAATAAATTCTGCCTTTGTGCAGATGATAATGTTTAGTTTCTGTTGCGCCTGAGTCGGAGAGGCGCTGGTTCAACTGTGTTTATTTTGTTGAGTTTGTAATCTCTCTGTGTTTTGTTGGGTTGCACTATATATTTCAAGTTGTCCCTGTTATTGTGCTGCAGAATGTACTGTACTATTTGGGTGAACAGAGTAACAGGAACACCCTGCACCCAGTACTGAGGAGACGAGCAGAAGATGTGCTAACATCACTCAGTACCTGGTGATATTCTGCTGTGGTGATGGTTGAACTCCAGGAATTTCACCCCAGAAACAGCTCTGCCGGCTCCACAGTGGAAACCTTCATTTTGTGTGTGTGTGTGTGTGTGTGTGTGTGTGTGTGTAAAATGCAAACACACTTGTCTTACAATGAAAATTGCTTCTTCAAGGGCCTCTAACTTCAAAATAAAATGCTTTTTTTTTTTTTTTTAAATTTTCATTCTCTTAGTTTGAGAACAGCCTTACGTGTCCAACAATACAGCCACATTTGTACACATCTGTACATTTATTTAAATGAAAATATAAAAATACTGCCAACTGTGACTTTTTATAAAGGCCATGCTGCATGTCAGCGATGGCCTTCACCTCATTTTAAAGGTCCCATATTTTACACCTCTCCTGTGTTTTATATGAAGTATTTATCTCTATAGTGAGATAATTTGGTTGGTCCGTATTTTACATTTAAGGACTATATTTTAACTTTACCTTTATTTTGAAGTGTTGATATCTGTAAGAATATATATTTGTGGTTTGAAGGACCAAAAAAACATTTCAGTGTAGTTTTACATCTACTCTCTCAGGCCTTTCCTTGGAGCTCTAGTAACAACAGGTCGATCAGCCAATGAGAAGGAAGGATCTGAGGCTGATGGGCTGGACTTGGGGTGTAGTTGATGGTGATGCTTTGTTGTGACATCACAAAGTCCCAAAGTCCTGACAGCTGATCTTAAGGGTCAGTGTCTGAATACAGGCTGTGAGCACTTTTGACCTGATTAACAACATGGGCATCTACCTTGAAACTCTATGGGAGCTTTAGAGGATTAACTGTTGCTATTTGCTGTTTTGACCAAGGGGCGTAAAGATGAGGCAGGAAGACAGAGAGAAGCAAGGGAACGTGTCAGATGTGATGTTATTGACGGTGTTGGAACAATTATGGAGCTGCTGCCAAACTCATTATCACACAAATCTGTGCATCCATCAAAGCCTGAGCTCTGAATAATCACGTTAATAGGCCACTCTAACGGCGGACATTTTGGCTCGTCGGCCACAGGTGTAACTAATGACGGCTGTGTTTTATTTGGTTGTTTCAGCCCAGGTGCCCTGGTGTTTGCGTTCGCTTTCCCGCTGGGACGCTGAAATGGAACAGGGCCGTCATTAATGTCATCAGTTACACTGGTGTCCTTCCTGTTATCACAAGATGAAAACATCTGAAATATCCATCAGCTGGACACAGAACACCTCACAATTAACCTCACTTTCGGAAAAGCTGTTTGACTGGCTGTATTTCAAGTGAAAACTGATTTTCAAACACAGAAAGGTGACAAATTAAATGACAAATGTGTGTGAAACTAGTGTGACTCCTTCGCCGAGGCTTTCACAGTCAACCAGATCATGTGTCAGTGCCTCGCGCTGTCGCTCACTCTGAAACTGCTCTTCAGGCTCACAGCGGCAAAAACCTCAGTAGATAACTTTGTGCTGGCTTTTACTTTCATTTGCAACTGTTTGCTAAAATGGTACGACCCCTAAGAGCCAAGGAATTATTTATTACTGCTTTAACTATTCATTGCTATGTGCAACTATTTGCCACTGCAGAAGAAAGTGTCTTTCTAGTTCTGATCCACTCATCCAGGAAGATGGCCTCTGAGAAACTTTGCTGAACTCAGTCTAGCAGTCTCCTCCCAGAGATGTCACATCGGCGGAGGTGTTGAAGGGATTAGCCAAATAGGGGCAGTGGCAGATTGATTAGCCCGTCTAGGTTTTCCTATTCATCTTTGTTGTGACTCAGACCTCGTGATTAGACCAACCCATGACCCATTGTTGCAACAGTATGAAACCTTGCTCTAAATGTTGACCTGCAGACAGAATTGTACCCCTTTGTTGTGATCTTCTGTCTCCACTGCTCAGTGAATAAAACTCATCTGAACCATCTAGTAATTTGGACCTGAAGGACTTTTATTCTTCTGCACCAGTTAATTGGACTTGGGAACCACAGCCAAGTGATATAGTGGGCAAATAAAACCAGATGAGCCATCGTACAATAATTTTGTCCCTACACTTTTAAATCAGAGCTCAATATATCTTAAACTGCAGAACGTCCACTTACAAGAACTTTAAACTCCTCACTTCTTTGTATGTGGCACGTTATGACATAACAGCTGGTGGTCCTTATTTTTTCATATCCATAAAGCTCCACTGCAAATCCTGTTGTTACAAAATGTACAGCAACGATATTAAGAGTGGAGAATAGATTTTTTTTTTTAAAGCCCAACAGACTGCTCAGACGCCACTCTGGCGTAGAATGAACTCACAGTAATTCAATAGTAAAGTAGTGAAGCTCCTGTCATGTCCACAACGTGAGATTTGTGCGTTTCATTTCGGGGGGAAAATGCCCTAAAAAGCACCAGCTCCTCAGAGATTTCTGCCGTATCATGAAGAAGAAGGAAAAAACCTCTTTCTGACAGCAACATGCTCGGATGTGATGGGAGAGTCATGTCGACTGCGAGCGTTTGGAGTCAGCGGGGAAACAGAGACGCCAGTGTAACGAGAGAGAGGCCTTTCTGTGCTGTGACTCAGATGAACACAGCAGTTGTTGGGGAAAAGGTCAGGGGATTTTGTTGGTATTCTGCACCCGTGCGCTATTTTTTTTTTTTTTTTTTTTTTGGCAGGACACTTGACGGCGCAGTGGGCACTCGAGCTTGAAATGATCTTGCTTCCTCCGGCCAGGAGGCGAAGGCTCCCATGCCACACAGCATACGCAGGACGCCATAAATCCTACAGTGTAAATAAAGACCCTCCTGCCTCGCTCCACCACGTCTTGCTCCTTCTGTCTCCTTATTTTTCTGTAAACGCTGTCTTGTCTCTTTCCATTTTCAATCTTCCTCCTTCTCATTTTTTTCTCTCTTGTGTTTGTTTCTCGCTATCTCTTTCTGGCTTTTTCTTTTTTTTTTTTTTTTTTTTTTTGTCGCCGGCCTTTTTTTTCCCTCCAGTTATTTTGGAAGACATCATTCTCGTGTCCACCTGACTTCGCGGCACTAAAGTGCGGTTTGTGGCAGGTTGTTATGAGAAAGAAAGGGTAGGTAAATCTCATTTAGGCACAGTTTGACTTTATTAACTGCACAGCAGGCCATGACAGAGGTTTATCCTTTGACAGATGTTAGACCACTACCCCCCGTCCTCAGCTCGCACTCACACACACACAAATATACAGTCCCTAATTACAGGCTTACGACTCCCTGCTGAGCCTATACAGCATCCAGGCCCAGCAGGTATTTCACTGCACCGCAGACAATACGTTGCTGTGTGTCACAAAACAAAACAACATTAATATTTACAGTGACACAAATCCTGTTTCGCAGCCGGAGGGGTGCAAGCTAAAAAAAAAAATAAATAAATAAACAAAACAAAAAAAAAAAAACACTCCTTCCTATGAAATGTTAGATGCACTTGATACTGCATTATTAATTTATGGTCAGTGCCAGCGGAGAAAGACGTCTAACATTTCTACATTGGGTTGCAAAGTACAGTAGTGGTGTGATTTCCCTGTGTGCTAGCATTTGATTTCCATCTGCCAGCTCATCACTAGTGAAGCTGAAACAAGCCCCACTGGACACGTCTCCTCAAAAGTAACCTACTGTATGATGTGTGATTTACTCCATAAGCCGACAGGGGTGGATTGCTTTTAAATTATCTTGCCTCTTCAAAGGAAGTTTATGTTTTATGATATACATCAAAAAAAAAAAAAGTGGCAACTCACTGTGCCGTCGCCCGTGGGTGAGCTGCCGCGCTCACCCATGGGTGGAGCTGAGGAGGAGTGAGGGGTGGATCCGACCAGCTCTGTACTATGTCCTGATTGGGTGGTACAGTCTGTCAATCACATGGTAGCCACACCCCCTCCCCCAATATAGTATAAATATATAATAGGTCCCTTTATCAAAAGTGATGTTGTCATATATAGTATGTTAACTACAATGAGACATGCTATTATCACATACATCATCTGGATATATAATTATTAAGTTTTATCAATAGTAAATTTGTATATGTATATATATTAAAAATATATATGATGAATCAATAAATTGTGACCATATATGTTATTGACATATATTTAATTTTGTATGCAAATTCATTCATTCAACAACATAGTGTGTTGGGGATCAGTGGGTGAAATTAAGGCCAGGGTTCATGACCCAGCATGCTTTGAGGCAATGTGTTCATAAACATAAATGGTATCGGTGCATGGTGACTACTCTTACTGTTCTTGTCACTGTCGTGTCTCTGGTAGCTTATAGTCCCTTAATGGAAAAAGCATGTTAGACCATGAGTGAAGTTAATGACCTCCCCGGAGATGCACTAGTTTGCCAAAAAAACGATGTGCCCAGGGGTCATGCAGTGAGAGTAGCATGGGGGTTGTTACTGTTATATAACAATTTCTCAGCCTCAATTCTTCTTCAAATCTTTGGCTTGCTGCAATATATATTTTTCCTACATCCATCTTCTGATTCATTTGGTCTCAGACTTTTGAAACCCACTGAAAATATTATTAATATAAATTGACAGGTTTTGGGATGGATATATATTTATGTAACATATGCCTAGATATGAAATTGTTCCAATTTCAAATAAGTTTCATATATAACTTTTACATATATGTTTATATAAGGAAATGCAATACATGTACATGTTTGCATATGGGTTAGTATTTTAACTCACATTGTCTGCTGCAGATATATATTATCTGTATCTGAGGTAAAGAAGCCACAAAGAGACAGAAAAGATGAGGGTGAACATTTCACAGATAAAAAGTACAATTCAAACTAACACTGGGTGCAAAGAGCCACAGGCTGTATGCAAGTATTTTTTTAGATTTTTGTACAAAATATTTTTGACAGTGTCCGTCACAAACTTGACTTTAGATCTTTTTCCATCTTTATAGTAATGGAAGAAGGAAAACACAATAATCCTGAATACAAACACAATTTCCTGCGTTGGGATATTTCCTCTCTGGATTAGAGTCGTTGCTCATCTGCATTATGCTTAAAGTAACCTCAACCAGCTTGGACCATATGCTGGAGGATGAGTTATGTAGATTCCTGAGACTGTTTTGCTGCCCTTGGTCTGTTTGCTATGTGATCAGGGGTGTGGGGGTGGGGTGGGGGGAGTGGCCTGGCAGAGCAATTGGTCTTCCTCCAAAGGGAAAAAAGAAATTTGCATTTTAGGCAAAGATTATTCATCAAGGCTTTTGTTCCAAGATCCTGTCTCTTGATATCATTTCCATATCTTAACATTTAGGTAACCTTGAGACCGGCTTTGACAGCAAAGTGTTACCTTGTGTTGGTCAGGTCGATGAGGAGGCTCATTACCTGAAGTTCATCTGTGAATGCCTCTATAATACACATCATTCGGCCTTTTAAATGAGTTGTAATTATGTCAACTAAGAGATACAGTGGACACTTCATCAGACTGATCTGTTGTTAAATCTACTTATAGAATCAACTCAGTGTCATTCAGGACTTTGTTCTCTCCTCTGAAAAGCAGGGTTACTCTTGGGAAAGACATGTCCAGGGAACATGAAGTTAAAGAAAAAAAAAAACATCACAGGGTAAAAGCTTGTCATGTTGGCAGCAAATCTCAAGTCTCACCCTCTGATATGACCCATAGGGGTGTCTCCTGGAGTAGCCGAAAGTTGAACTGTTTCTCAATATGCATTCATCAGTAACAGCCCAAATACTGATCCAAGGCAAAGTCCACATCCAATCAAGTACAGATCAACAGAGACTTGGTTTCACCGAGGATGCATGACTGGTTTGGACCTGTGGCAACTACGTGAGGACACGACACGAGGACCTGCTCGACTCCTGAGGTCACCGATGGGTCAGTGAGCACCATAGTCCCGGTAGAAAAGTGTTGTCTTCAGCCCTCTGGTCATTCACTTGCAGCTATAACATGAGTCGCTACAACAAGTCATCCAGTCTTCAGGAGCCTGGACTTGTGACGTTAACAGTCCCAAGTACAGGAGTCAGAACTTAGTGTGCAAGGTATTCAGAAAAGATGGTGATTTGGGTTAAAATAAGTACTCCCTCAAGATTAGATGATCTCTGTTGGCATGGTTACAATAATAACAACAAATGGTCATTGGTTGATATAAACAACATAGACTGATTCTTGAGAAGAGTTTTGTTGACCCATCCATCCACCCCAACTTCCTCCTGACGTGGACATTCTTGATCTATAATCTGCGTCATCGCACTTTTCCCTTTGGCCCTGTCATAATTACTGCGACCGCTAGGTGACGCCTAGCAAGGTCCAACCTTGATTTGTCTGCAGATTAACCCTTTGATCAAGTCAGGGCGTCCGCTGCAGGTCCTTGAGAAGGTGAAGCCAATTTATAATAATATTCAGGAGAATTTCCTGGCATAAATAAAATTTCTTTCTCAACTTTTTTCAACGGTTACAGCTTTTTTGTGGTTTGCAGAATGGAAACGCACCAACAGGAACAGTGATAAATTACTGAAAAAATTCACTTTCAACAGTCAGAAAGGGAAAAAAAAAAAAAGGAATATAATCAGTCCACTGTTGTCAGCCTGGCACATTTTAAAAACCTCCATTGTTGCTTGGTTTGAGACTTTTCAGAGTTCTGCTACTCTTCCAGTTCGCCAATGTTGTACATCCAGCCATATAAAATGACCAAATGATGTGATTTTAGATCAGTTTACTTTCAGTTCACCACTGACATCCATTAACCTTTTGAGAAAACAAATCACATTTACCTGAACATGCAGCTCCTGGACAGTAATCTGAGGGGAAACAGGAGTCCCAAATCCTCCTCAGGGTGAAGAAAGCAAACACACCTACACCTTCAAATCAGCTCGTTTTCACTGTCTTTTCTCTAAAGTGGTTTGCATGTGTTTAAAAATCCCATTACCTTGTGCCTGAGCGACAATAATTAGGTATGTGGTAGATTATTATATTTCTTTGTTATGAAAGCGGCAAGAGATGTGTTCAATTACACGACAAGGCTGCATTAAAAATGTGATTTTACTCATCAGTGGCTCGCAACCGTAATAGCCGACTTTCCATTATTTGGATCACATTTGTCCATTAAGGCTACTTGTGAAAGCAAAGCACTGCAGAGTGACTGAGATCACACATAGATTCTCTGAACCGTCATTCACTCAGTACTGTTGTTTTAACTGCAGATATCGACAGATATCGACATCGATTTATGGTCTATTTTCCTCTAAATGGGACCATCATTTAAAACAAGAACATCATGTTGCATTGAAGAAGCGATTGAGACCACAAACTGGTTAGGAAATCAAGTGAGAAGCAGGGTCATTTTCCAATAGATTTCAATACCCTGACGGTCAGTAGATAGAATGCAGGCTCTTAAGTATTAGCTGCACTTTACAGATCTGTAACCCATGTCCACAGGTATGTCTAAAAAAAAAAAAAAACAACTAAAAAATAAGAAAAAAAATATTTTTTGAAGCGGATTGGTTTGGAGGCTGTTTTAGTTTTATACACTTTTATTTACTTATCCGTCTCTGTAACTTCTGCTGCAGTGAAGGTGAATGATGGCGATTTTGTTCTTTAAAATGCTGAGAAATGCCATTTGAATTCAACAACAGCAAATATTTCCACATAATACAATGTGCTGGTTTCTTTGGATAAGCCACAGAACACACTGTCAACAGTTTACAGAAAGGCCCTTCGTCTGCATGGATAGATACCGCTGGGTATGAGAGGAGAACGTTAAAAAAAAATATATATATATAAATATTTCAATAAGGTGGATGAACTGAGCCCTTTATCGGCAAGTCAGCAATTTCAAGCTTATATTTTTCTTTGAATAAATAATGTTCTACTTCTCTCTCTTCAATCCCACTTTGTGATTTTTGAGTGTATAACACACCAAAGTTTGTTTTCTGAAATCTCAGCTAATTCGTCTGTCAAAGAACTACAGTGGCCCAGATGGGTCACACATTTCCTAAAAGTTTTATATCCGATCGAGGTAATTCAGGCTTCTGTTATTGTGTGTTAGTCTGTATTATTAGTATTTGTATTTTCTCCAAAAAATACACATCTTACTTGCTGCCGTTCTGTACACAGCAGACTGACTCTAATGTTACTTTGCACTTTATATCAACTTTATTTTTTAATGTGTTTAAAAATGCAGAAAATGTCCAAAGAACAAGCTCAACGTTAATCTGATATAATGTCTCCATACACAGATACAGCGTTATCATTAGCTGAGCGGTGTGATGCTAATGTTGCTACATAGCTAGCGTCACAATTACCTGGCGTTGGATGGTAGACGGCGTAAATATCAAATGAGACATTAGTCACAGTTACCTCGCAGCGATGTTTCACTTACCTCTCAATCTACTTCTTCTTGTTCAGTCCAGGTTGTCCGCCAGCAATACTAGCCCCTTCCGCCAAGGATGACCGAGAGTAAAGAAGAAAACTGATTTTCATCAGTTATTTAATCCGCATTGAACCTACAGTGATGAAAGCTTTCTTCCTCATATCAGGCTTCCACTTGATATATGTTTTTTTAATGTGTCTGTATTTGTGTGTCTTGTCTTGGGAAAAGCTCCTCTTTGAACGCTGCTGACGATTCGCCTCAGCGCAGTAGGACGACGATCGGCTGAATATCTGCCCTTTTTTTTTTTTTTTTTTTTTATGTAAGCTCAAGGGAAAGTAATATCCCTTTGTAGTAAACGGGCGTTGAGCTGGATATACATTGATGGAGATATGACACCTTCATCTGAAAGACTTTCTCTTCAGAGGTGAGGAGCCAGGTGTCGCTCGCCTCTTTAACTTACAAATTTGCACTCTCATTGCGGAGGCAATTACCGACGCTAAGAGTGTGACAAGAACAGCAAAGTGTGAGGAGCGGTGAATTGAATGTGACAAGGCTGAATAAATTGCACCACTTAGCAGCTATTTTTACTTTCCAATGTACATAAGTTACTGATGATTAGATGGCTCTGCAACACATCGCAGCAGCCGGGCTATTATGTCCAGGTTTGACATCACATTCTGCGTTTCAGCGATTCCACACAAACATTTGGACAGTGAAGGTGGAGGGTGTCAGCAGTGAAGGTGGAGGATTTCCAGCTGTGAAGATGGAGGGTTTTAGCGGCGGTGCATCTGGTTGGATTTCTTCCTGCCATTCAGCAGCAAAGGCAGGTGTTTACCTTATAATTAAAGAATGAGCTGAGGTTTTCTTTCCAAGGTGAAGTTAATTACTCCAACAACAGCTCTGCCCTCCATCCTAAGCTCTTGCTGCTCCACTCTGAAGCTTTTATTTCCCTGTCAGCGCTGTTTTTACCCTTAATTATCCAGTTATAGAAATGTGCAATTCTTGTGATTTTCTTCTTCAGAATCCATGACTGCTTACGTTAGCAAACATTTAATGATACCAACGTGCATCAAGTTGTGAGTCTCTGACTTCATGCGACACTCTGTGTTTCCTGAAATAGCACCCGATGGTGAGGGGAGTACTGGACCCAGGTGGTCAAGATAACAATAAAATACACAGGTGCTTTGTCCCAATTCAGAGGCTGCATTTGAAGCCTGAATGCATCACGGGTGGCGTGAATGGGCTGTCGCTTGGCACCATCCTTTGGGTTTCAGCTAACGGTGCAATTGTTAAAAACAAGGGCCTTAAAACCTCTGTTTTTTTTTGTGGGAAATAAAAGTTATGTGCTGCGGGAACAGCAGGTGACGCAAAGCGAAAATCCTCCGCCGACCAAACCGCCTCAATTTGCTACAGAAGGCCGCACCTTTGTAGACCACGAGGTTGTGGCCCTTCAACTGGGACAAGGCTACGGACTGTACCGACAGAGGTGTATGTGCTTTTGTCACCATGGTCACTTCAACAACAGTCAATAACGGGCTCTACTTTCCGAACGTTTAACTGCCGTTCCAACCACATGGCGAATAACCTGAACTACCACTTCGATCTGAATCTAGCACATTTTATCACCTCACAGCTGAAGATTTCATTGGGTTTTAAAGCAGTGATAAGGAGCAAATACACCATTTACTTCTTCAGTTTGTTCCTTCCAGCTTCTGGTTTCTACTCTTTGTTCCTGTTTCACTTGCTCCCTGAGGTCTTTTGTTGACGTCTTTAAAGAAACTGACTCAACAGAATCGGGGGAGATCCATTATCCTGTGGCCACAGTCGCTGCCTCACAGCGAAGTTACACAGCCTTGCTTTAAACCCCAGTGTATTTGAATACACACAACTTTAAAAAGAAAGTAGAAACCGTGCAATTTTATGTTTACACAAATATCAAATATTTAAGAGTTAAATATCCATCACTGGAGGTAGTTTTATGTGAGTCTCAGTCTTTCCTGCTTGTGATTGGTTAGTTTAATGAAACAGGAAGTGTGTGAAGAAAACAAAAAAAGCAAAGTCTCAGTCATCTGAGTCATCCAGCTGTTTCTTTTACCAACAGTGATCCGATCCACAACATCTGGAACCCTCAAATATATGTATCTATATATGGATGTGTATCAGAGACTGTCTGTAAAAATAGAAGTCGACTCTGGGTCAGTAAAGTGAAGTAAAGTAAACCTTCATTCTCTCTAATGACCATCAGGGGGCGACTCCACTGGTTGTTAAAGAAGTCAGATTGTATTGAAGTCTATGGGAAAATGTCCCTACTTCTCCCTTGATTTATTAGCTCAGTAAACGTTTTCCTAATGAGTTTATGGTCTCAGTCTCTAGTTTCAAGTCTTCAATACAACATGATGTTAGTTTTTTAAATGATGGTCCATTTAGAGGAAAATAGACCAGAAAGCAGGGGATGGATTAGGGGGCGTGGCTACAGTGTGATTGACAGACTGTACCACCCAATCAGGATAGAGTACAGGGCAGGTCAGCTCCACCCCTCACTCCTCCTCAACTCCACCTTCTCCTCCACATATGGTTTCTACTGGTTTCAAAAAACCAAGATGGCCGACAGACAAATTACAAACTCACAGACTGATGGGTGACGTCACGGTGGGTTGACACATGACATATATATAGTTGTATAGAGTTTGGTGTCTGACATATGGTGGTTTTACTGATGACATATTTGTGTTTTCTTGTAGTGGGATGATGATGATGATGATGATGATGATAACATAATCAGATGGTGAAATGCTCTCAGAGTAATCAAACTGAATATTAACCTATTTTAGGTCTTTTTCCTTGTTTCAGGGTTTTTTTGTTTACTCTTCAGCAGTGAAAGAAGTGACCATCTGAATTTACACCACTGAAGCTCCTTTCTTTCCTCAGGATCATCGTCTTGTTGTCATCGTATTGTCCTTAAAACAGGGCGCGTCATTGCAGCTATAAAAAGATCTGCACTGTTTACCCCATTGTGGATGTAAACATCCTCAATTTAAACCTGAGTCACCACTATAACCAGCCTACTTACTGTTTTTATTCCAAATCTAATATGGTGGAGGGCAGAGTTCAGCTGTTCTAAAAGAGCAAATCCAATGGTCATGGAGGTGAAGTCAAAAGTGTCTGTGCCGTTCACCTACCTACCTCCACCTTACCTCCAGGGAAGGGAGGGCCCCCGATGGCGTACATTATGGCTAATTTGATGATGCACTTTAAGGCTCAGAGGACAAAAGGGGCACTCGTACCTTTCATTCCTGCTGAAACGTATACAAACAAACTACTCTTCAGCCTCCAGCATGAGCTCCTCTGGTTTTTCTCCACGTCTCTTTAAGCACTTCACTCACCTCCCAAATTGGCAATACAGTAAATCACAATAACTGCTGTTTCAGTCTGTACTTAGCCTCCACAAAATATGACAAGGTTGAGGTGAAGAGCGGTGGCTGTGTGCGTTAGCAGGGCGATGAATGGAAATATGATTATTATTCTATTTTTTTTTTTTTTTTGCCATATGTGTGGAGAGGGTGATAATGTCCCTATAATGAAAGCCGGTTCCGGCCGCTAACAGGATTAGAGCTGAGAAATGAGCATGCAGCATTTTCCTACAAGGTACGCAGAGTTCAATTTAAACAGCTTCTGTCTTCCAACTCTTTGCCTCATCACTGTTTCACAGAGTGTCTCTGTGTTTTACTTTTTTTATTTGCCCTAAGCCTGGGTCATTACAGAGGATCTGCTGGGTGTCACCTGTCCTACCTCAGTGCAGCTTCAGCCATCGTGCATTTATCCTGCCTCAGCTGTCGCACTGCAGAACGCTGTAGAAAACGCTTCTAATTGAGTTACACTCTCATTGTATAATAGAATAGGGATTTTCTTTCCCAACACTGATGACAGTTACTCAAATGCCAGGGATTTCTGGGGCACTCAAAACTGAGTCGACGGCCCACAGTGACCCCATGAAAGTAAGAAAAACAGAAAAAGGTGAATCAGACTTTTTTTTCTGGGTGATTGAATAAATATAGAGCAGATTTAAGGTGAACACTCAAAATCCTACAGGGTTGGATGGTGCAACCTGGTGGGCGGGCCTTGAGGGTGTGGCTGAGGGTGGTGACCATCGTGTTGTGACATCACAAAGTTCCAGAAGTCCTGACAGCTG
This sequence comes from Rachycentron canadum, assembly GCA_038496675.1. Classification (NCBI taxonomy): domain Eukaryota; kingdom Metazoa; phylum Chordata; class Actinopteri; order Carangiformes; family Rachycentridae; genus Rachycentron; species Rachycentron canadum. The sequence goes on along the minus strand of CM076660.1, from coordinate 1,381,387 downwards.
GTTTTAAGGCTCAGTTTCTGAATTTCTCTATGGACTGAGACCTTTGATACTTTCATTGTATTAATATAGAACCTAAGACCACATGGAGGTCTACCTTTAGACTGTATGGACCTTTAACGTTTACCTTTAGACTGTATGGACCTTTAACATCCACCTTTAGACCGAATGGACCTTTAACATCTACCTTTAGACTGTATGGACCTTTAACATCTACCTTTAGACCGT
>CM076660.1:1303829-1376188 GCA_038496675.1 Rachycentron canadum | reverse complement strand
ATATATATATATATATACATATATATATATATATATATATATATTCTGTCCCAGTGCCTGTGAGGAGGAATCCAAAGCTTTGTTAAATGGGTAAGCACATTCACACGACCTTAAATACCAAGAATAAATCAGGTGCCACTGCCTCACACATACGAAATGATTGTCTTACATAGATAATCTTCGAGACTAAAAACAAGGTCGTCACGTGGCAGCAGAATAATCGGAAAAATGTGTTTTTGACTGGGAATATTGACGTAAACTCAAGGTTGTCGAGCTGTTGACGTCACATGCGAAGAGACGTGGAAGGAGGAAGTAAATGTGCTGGTGGGCGGTGTGGTTGAGAGCAAGAAACTTAGGAGCTCGTAGGAGCCAAGCACAGGAACTTATTTTTATTTTTTTTCCTCTAGTTTGCAGTTTTCTTCTGCCTTGATTATCTCGCTGCAGTGAGAGAGACAGGAAAGATGGGAGTGACGTGCAGCAAAACCAAGCCTTAATGGTTGGCGGTCGACTGGGTGAGCCGGCGAGCTGCCCCAAGGAGAAACCTTAGACCTTAAATATTTTAGTTGTGTCTTTTTTTTTTTTTTTTTGGCTCAGGCCTGCAAAAGAAATTAATACAAATGGAGACTAATGTGTCTATGAGGGGACATTTAAAGGGAGATTTTAAGGACATGAAATTCAAGGACAATAAAAAACTGCACAATGAAGGCGAGGCTTACAGGGAACCAGTCTAAAACCGACTAGTGCCATTGTTACGTGGCCATAAAGTTTTACAATTGACATTTATTCCCTTAAAAAAAAAGCACAAAAAAATATGTATCTATTTCCTTTTTAAGGAATGATAGAAGAGCTTTTAAACCAAAGAAAAGAATGAAAGTGAACAAAATGCTTTATTAATATAATTTCCTCCTGTTTTTATTAGCGTTCTCGCCGCCAAACTCTGCTGAACCGAGTGACTCGTGAGCCCAGAGCGCTTTGTAAATCTGCAGCCAATCAGACGCGTGCGACCTCAGGAGTCCAGAAACAGAGACCTCAGGTGCTCAGAGAGATTCCCTCACACCCGGAGGAGAGAGCTGGTCAAAAACCGCTGCTGCACAAAAGTGCCACCGTTCAAAGTGCGGCCGTCTCGGTTTGCGCTCCACGCGGGGACAGCGTCCAGAAAACGCTCACCTGTCCGGCAGCCTCACAGCAGCAGACCTCATCAGGTTGTCGGCTGACCCACTTCTGACTTTAAATGTATCAAGCATGCCGCTCCACAGAGACGAGCATCCCCGCCTCCACTAATTAAGATACCTGAGATTCGTCCTGTTTACTGAAATGAAGTTTTGGTGTCGGAGGAAGTGTTGCATCAAATGTCAAGAGCAAAACAGAAGTGATCAACATCAGATCCTTTTCCTCTCTTGTCTCCTTTCTAAAACATCACACACGCAAACCAGGTTGAGGTTTAATGAGCACGGCGCGAGCTGCTGACTGCAGGAGTTTGGGAGTTTGAGGCTCGTAAGGTTTGCAGTCCTCCGTTTCAGAGTTCAGGGTATTGGCAACAGAAATGGACCCAAATACAGACACTAGGTGTCACCTACAAGGAAGTCCGCAGGACATCAGGCCGAGTAAACATGGCAGGCAGGCGGGGTTAAAGGCAAGGGGAGATCATAGTGAGTAACAGAGTATAGAACAGCTCAGACAAAGAGAGTAGGTTCAAACAGGGAGATAAGATCAGGTTCAGACACAGATTCTGACAGAGGCTTCACACTCGACAGACAGGCGGGTGAAGACTGGCTCAGATCTAGAGTCCGTTGGCCAAGAAGGAGAAACAGACTCAGTCTTTTGTGAGAGCAAGTGAAGGACAGGTGAAGTTTACAGTGTTTTCCAGTGGCAGTCAACAACATTTACAGTAGCCAACGGCATCACTAATAAATTTAAAGGTCCCATAAAGTCTAAAGGTAGATGCCCACATCTTCTTTTATTATAAATCAGGTCTAGGTTATATATTGATGCTGTGACAGTATTAAAGTGCTCTGTCCACAAATAAATGCTCATAGCCTGTGTTTAGATACTGAGCCTTAAAACCAGCTGTCAGGACTTCTGGAACTTTGTGATGTCACAACAAAGTCACCTCCCTCAGCCACGCCCCCAAGCCCAACCCACCAGGATTTGGTTTCTCTGTTTTACCTGAATTACCTTTGTGCTATGACTGAGGTGGTTTTTAGTTCTTAAAACCACAAATATATTTTCTTTTATTTAACACTTCAGACTGATCCTGCAGTGTTGGATGGTGGCTCCAGGTTTGGCCGGGCTTGGGGGCGTGGCTGGCGATGGGGGACTGCTTTGTTGTGACATCACAAAGTTCCAGAAGTCCTGACGGCTGGTTTTAAGGCTCAGTTTCTGAATACAGGCCGTGAGCATTTCTCTGTGGACTGATACCTTCAAGACTTCCACAGCATATGGGACCTTTAAGCTTTTTTTTTTTTCTGAATATTGTCTGCTGTACTGTTGCCATTTAAAGTGCACAATACCACACAACACCTTCAAGGCAGGATTGGCTGAAAGAGTGTGCCTTTATTTGAATGCCATGCTTTTATCCTGACTTCAACTGTGGCCATTTAGAAAAGATACAACCACTTTTGCTTTTAAATATGTTTTTACCAAACACTATACAACCTAGTTTTGCTCTAGTGTCAAGGAAAACACATCAACTCCACACAGGAAATCTCACCATGACAGATTGCTGTGAAATTCATTAATTTTCCAAGTGGTTCAGTTTGAATCTCCCGTAGATAACGGGATAATTAGACTCAGCCTGTGTATAAAGAGGACACAACACCTCCATTACCGCCATCATCATTCCACCCAGGTAGTGAATTAAATCAGTCCGCATTTTGTTATGCGCCCGCTCCTTTCATTCTAATGAAGCGCCGTCCTCCCTCTTGTAGCGCTGAGAGTTTTCCGACGAGCTGAGCAGGACACCAAAGGTCGACGCTGGTCTTTCTGCCTCTTAATATGAGCAGCTCTCCCTCCCTGAACTAGCTTACACCATAAATCAGCATCTTGCATTATAAGCCAGCCAGTAATCCAGCCAGGAGGGAGGCTGTTTGTGTGGCTGTTTGGTGATTGTGTATGTGTGTCTTGGATAGTGACTGAATGTCTGTGAATACGTCTGCACGTCTGTTGGTCATAGAAAGAAATGGTCAGACCGTTAATCTGGCGACAGAAAGGTGAGCGTGGGTGGGGCTGAGGGGGCGGGTGGCGGGGACGTGATGTTGTATACTTGTCCCCTTGTAGCCTGTTCAGATTTAAAAGGGTTCAGGTTTGCAGAAGAGGCCAATACCCATTTTAAGCGTAAGGCGTGCATTAAAGCATCTGCACGCACTGTTTGAAATGTGTGCACATGCATCAGCGCTTTACCGGTGTCCATCAACCGCAACTTTCCAATTTCCCAGCGTCAACACATGTCAGCTCTCCAGAGGAGCTGTAATTTGATCGCATTCACCCGTCGGATCAGCACATTGCAGCTACGGCAGTGTTGTAACGACGCGTGCTGTTTACGTGATGCGTCTGGGGTGTGTTGCAGGGGGTGTCGGGTACATTCATAGCCACTCCCTCCTCCGTCAGGTTGGGAATGCATGATGCAATCTGTCCTTTACTGTGTTTCTCTTGACCTGATATTCTTTTGAATACTCAGAAAACTTTGAAAGATTCATAAGATAAAATGTAAAGGACAGTTAATGAAGAATAGACTTGACCTCAGGTCCATGTATCGGGTGCGACCCTCATTTCATTGCTTTGTACCTGTGGCAAATTCTGCATGTAATACGACAACACCTGAGACACATGAAACACACAAAAAAATCATATGACATGAAACACTAAAATCAAATTACGTATAATTACTAAAAACTGCATGAAATTATACGTTATACAAAAAAATTACAGAAACATAAAATTCAGTATTTATTATTAAACTGAACAACTGAAGCATGATGCAATACCATATTTTATCAAAAAAATGTGTATGCAATTATATAATATAAAAAATAATTATACAGTGCATTATCCAAAAAGTAACTAAGTAACTAAAAACATAAAATACAGTGTTAGATATAATGTATATTATAATATATTATACAAATGTGACTAAAAACATAAAATACAATCAAATCAATCATATTTTTAATATATATTACAAAACAAAAAAAAACAACACGCAAAAAACAAAAAATGAATGAAATACAATTGCACAATTATTTTACCTTTGCAATCACTTAATAATTTTGTATATTGTAATAACTGGGCTGGACTGTAACTAATGTTAAAGACAATAGAAAATTCTCACCATATTTTAGTTCAAATCAGAACCAAGGTTTTTCAACGCAGTGAGCGACATCAAACATTCACCTCGCGTCCAAGGCCGTCATAAAAGTAATACCTTTTAATCCACTGTCGCATTGCGCTTTGAGATGATGGGTCCGTACAGTCGGACTGTCGATCATAATTTCCTCGACCAGTTGAAAGACATCACAGTAAATTAAAAAACTGCGGTGCTACACTTTTTTTGCGGTTATAATGAAATTACAATAAAATACTGCCTGATGTGTTCCGACTGCAGAATTTTAATAGAGCAATTACAGTTGGGTTCCTGCAGATGAAATGGCCACGGTCCCTAACAAGTTAGATTAATAACAGTCATACTTATTAAATGTCTCATTGCATAGATTTAATATTGCTGAAGAAGATTTCTGTCATTGTGACATCACCAGGAAGGAAAATTGAGAAGAGGAGCAAAACAATAATAACAAAGGAGCATGATTAACTAATGACAGAAAAGAGGAAATATTTAATAGTGAAGGGAAACAGATACCACTATAGCTTAATGAGAAGATGAAAGCGAGGAGCCAGCGTCACCTCGTTCAGCCTGTGTCCTCATAGGAAATGAATATTCATGAGGATGTAATCACAGAATATGAAGAGATGGAACAGACATCCTTGTTAAACTCATTATGTCTGAATAGTCATTTCAGTGGAACAAAAGAGCTGCTATATCATTTGACGTTCATCAAATCCAGCAGCACCTCGACTCTCAGTGAGCTGATGTGTTTCCACGAGATCCCGAGGAGACTGTCACAGTAAAGTCTAGTATCTCCGGTTGCTGAGCACTTTAACTTTCTGACATATTTCCATGCACTGTCTGAAAGTGTTGTTGTAATTAAAATGTTGTCAGGATTCTGACTGACGCCACGGCTGGGCTCAGATCGCAGGAGATGAGCCTCATCGGTTTGGAAATCAAGCTCCAAGCTGTAAAGGAGCGAGAACTTCCGCGACTTTAACAAAGAAATCTGAGTGGAAAAGACGGGGGGAAAAGTAGGTCTATCACAAATCAAAAGAGTCTCAATGACTTTAAGAGAGTGCAAAAGAAGCTGCACAGCACGTAGAGGGGTCGTCGTACTATCAAATCTTGAGACGTAGATTTTTCTGTGACTTTGAATGAAAGTCAGAGTAGAAAGCTGATGCTTCAGCGCAAGAAGAACCGTCCTACCTCCAAACGTTGTGAAGAACTCCACACAGACTGTAAATACGGATGGTGCTCCTGTTTGTATCCCGAACACAGCGGGGAGTCTCAGGGGTTTGGCGAAGGCGAACTCAAGGAAAACTGGCCAGTTAGCGAGTTAATGAGCCGAGCTAACAAGCCAGGTTTGGTGACCGCACATAAATAAATACATACTAATAAAATTCGCCCAGCTCAAAAGCAAGAGCGCAGACTTCCTTGTGGTATCAAACTATTTGCTTCAACGTGGATGTTGTTGTAAAGCAAAGAGTCCGTGGGGATTGACAGCCTCTCGTGGCCGGTCGGGGGAAACTGCGTCTTGAACATGGGCCTGAAAATCGATCCAGGGCTCGACTTTGCACAGACAACGCGAGGTGGAAAATGAGTGTTCAGTCTAACGGCAGCTTAGCAAAGATCAGAGGGCAGAAAAGTGACTAAAGAGCTAAACTAGAGGAGTGAGCCTCTTCATGCCGAAAAACTCTGTCCCCTGTCATTTCATCTGCATAAGTTTAGCGGCGCGCTTTAAATTTCCCTGTGCATTTTTTAAGATAATCAAACCTGCTTTAATTTAAACCTCTTCACTCATGGAGGCGCTCATTATGGGCCCCGGCGCTCGAGAGGCACTCAGCGCAACTCGGCGTCTGTCAGCAGCTGCGGGCTCGTCCCAGTTTGTCCCGACGCCGCCTGAAGGGAATATTGACAACCACCGCGCCTCGTTAGGGGAAGTTAGCGTCGCCATGGCAACGCTGCACACCATCAGGTTGAGCCGACGGTTGACTGAGTCGCTCGTTCTTTTCAGCCCCTTCTTGTCAAAAAAAAAAAAATCTCTGAAGTATAATTAATTGAAGTTCCTCGTCCCCTCCTCACTCCCGCTCATCAAAGCACAGCACAAATATCTAATCATGACCTCCAAATGTTTCATCCTGGTGCTACTTTTTTTTTTTTTTTTTTTTTTTCTCGACTCCACCTCACAACAACAAAAAAAAAGAAAAAAAAAAAAAAAAAAAAAAAAAACTTTCTTTGAAAGTTATCAAAGACTTTCTGGGTAATGCTGAAAGCCACAGAGGAGCAGAGCCTCTCTCCCTTTTTTTTTTTTTTGTTTTCCAAGATCATTTTTTAACATTACTTCAATGACCTTTCTGTTTTATCAGACAGCAACACCGGAGGAATTGTCAGGAGATACGTGGGAGACAGGATGACATTCAACCACAGTCCGCTGCTGGATTTGCTGCGATATGGCCACAACGCTGGCACCGAGTCACACACAAATAAGGAAGTAGAACAAACTTAAGAAAAAACACGCCACCGCCACGTTAAAGCTCGTGCAGGAGCTGAAAACATCTTATCATTTAACATAACAGCTTGATACAGCAACTTGAGTGTAAAGAGCAAAAAAAAAAAAAACATGCTCTCCAAGATTGTCAACACCGCGGGGGAAATGATTTCCAAGGCACAAAAACAACTTTGCAATATATCTGACGGTGCTGTACACAGGAAGACTCAACACATCTCAGAGTTTGAAGTGCCTCCCCACGAGCCGACGGTTCAGGTCCCCAAGGGCCAGCTGGAACATGTACAAGAAGTCTCCTCTTCCCTGTGCCATGCGTGCATTGAACATCACTCCATCAGGGAACACTTGTTATTTTATAAGACCGTCACCAGCGGTGACGCTAAGCTGCGCCCCAGCTCAGGGGCCAGATCCTTCGCAGGAGGAGGTCTGCAAAGGTCCGGCCCTTCGTAGCTAAAGTAGAACACAAACGCTGAACCGAAAAGACGGTGGTGTGGTCTACGGAGGATTTTTGCTTTGCGTCACCAGCTGTATCTGATGTGAATGATAAAAACTCAGACCAGCGCTCATCAGCACATGACGCCACCTTTAAGAAGGTTTCCCACTGCGCTGTGTTAGCAAAATGACGTTTCCTTAAAAAAAAAGCAGTTAGCGACGCATCTATAGACTTAGACTCAGTGAAGAGGGGACAGAGCAGCAGCACATTCGGGGGGGGCCCAAGCAGCCGCCCGCCTTGTTCACAAGCTGCACTTCTGTGTGCAACCTATTTGCTGCTAACTGCACATTTGCACCGTTGCCTGATGACCGGAGTCAGAGCAAAACAAACCTGCACCTTCAGTCAGTGATGGAGGGTTTTACAGCTTTGCTGACATCCATTATATGAATCCACTGAACCTCTGCAGGGTCACAGGGGGCTGGAGCCTAAGTGCTGTTGTTTATGTGTTTGTTTGCTTCGGGACGTTGGCCAGCATCTTTGTAAATGTGCTGATACGATGCAGGGTAATCATAGTACGAGTGGACGATCGTTCTTGGCCTCGTAAATTATTGTCTGTGCACAGTATTTATGCCACATTGGCCTGTTGCATAAAAAGTGATAATACTCTTGAGGATTTTTTTTTTCTTTTTTCTTTTGTTGTGCTGTTGTGCACCATCATCTTAACCATATACAAAGTGTGCTTTCATCTCGGGAGCGCGGCAGCGGCGGGGGAGGACGCAGAGGGAGGTGGGAGCGAGGTGCAGAATTCAGTTCATTTCAACTACTCTGTTATCAACCGCGGGTAAAAATAGAATCTCTCGAGGGTGAAGGATGTGAGTCTGTAAGCACACACTGTGACAGCTCAGTTTGAAAAGTGCCATTTCCTCTTTCTGATTTATTTATTTTTTTTTTTTTTTTTTTTTGAAAGCTCCAATCAAGGACCCTTGAGCAAGGTACTCCACCTCCAGCTGCTGCAGCGAAGCCGCCGGACAAAACCCAACTGTGCGAGGGTGAGGTGCGGCTGAGTTAGGAAAGCATATTAAAAAAAGCTCTAAAATAGCTGGATTAATGAGGGTAGAGACCGAAGTGTTTCGCAGCTGGATAATGTTGTATCCCTGCTCCAGATATGCATCGGTGGTTTTCGTCTTGAAAGGACTGGAGGAGTTTTTCTCCGTGCCTCTCTCTGCCCCTCCCTCCCATCTGCTGGAGAGAATGAGCTCATATTATACATCTTTTCGAAAATGACCACAGATAGCAAGTGATTAACAGTTGAAATTCAGTGAAAGAGGAGAGATGAGAGAAGATTTATTCAAATTTGAATATAGATTTTTATTCACTTCAATATGAAAGTAGGCTGAGTACGGTATAAAGTACAACCAGATAATAACAATTACTTGACAGCACTATTACATTTCATTATATGGGATCTCAGTCGTTTTGGATATGATAATAATAAATACATGGACTGTATAGAGTGGCGTGTCAACCTCGGTCGCCATGGTTACCATAACGCCCGCCGTGTCGTGTGGTTCAGTTTAAGAAAAGATGTCGATTTGGGTTAAAATCAGAACAGGCTCGGACACGTGAGCAGACGCTGGCATATGTTTTCCTCACGTCCCCACGGGCGATGATCTGTTGTCACGCCCTTCTCTCCACCGTGCGGAGGTTGTTGCGCTCATGCAGGAAGTGACGAGGTCGCCTGAGGCCAAGTATCGACTCTGCATACACAATCCACTGCACATGAGCTACATTATGTTTGCTAGCCAAACAAATTGTCTGCACAGCCACTTGTTTGGTTTTGTTATATCTCTCTTCCTTGGTAGATTAATCATTACGACCACAAAGTAAATTTAGCAAACCTCCATGAGGAAAATCTTTTTTTTCTCTCTCTCATATTTCACTCTGTCTTTGGTGTGAAGCGTTTGAGTGTAGCTCGTCACCGTCTGATTTCCTGCCCCCCCCTTTAGGCCTGTTGTGGCTCATTGTGTCTTTTTCTATTTCGGGTTGGAAGCGCCGCTGCACGCAGGGGAATGGGCGCTCGTCTCAGGTCACTCATATCCGCGCACACACACGCGCACGCGCGCTCGCACACACCCACACGGACACATAAATCAAGTAGACAAAGCCTCATGGGAGCGCACATATGCCTTTATACACACTCAGACGCACACTGATGGCTTTCCTGGAGATTCACTGCGGCTGTAAAATGATCTTGTAAAAGAGTGGTGGGGGCCCTCCTGCTTCAGCTCTGGAGGGTTCATTAACCAACACACACACGCACACACACACACACACACACACACACACACACACACCAATGCAGACGCACACAGGCAGACACACAAACAGACATAAAGTGACCCCAGGAAGGAATTCATTCATTTTTATGCCCCCTCTCACCTCACGACTGTTTATTTGTTTTCCGACCCATTAGTTTAGCAGCTTTTCAGGACTCTATCCTTTTTTTTTTTAGGGTCTTCCTCTCTCTCTCTCTCTCTGTTTCTCTCTCTCTCTTTACACACTATGGCATTGACTGGTTTCCACACACAGACGTGTATCTATAAAAGTGGACGTAGACCCTGGACACACTGCTCCAGTATCTTCTCATCCCTCCTTTCACTGTGTAACATCACAGATAGCGACATGATTTGTATCATTTTAACGAAGCTATATTGTGCTGGAGGCAGAAGAAAGAGAATGACAGCAGGATTAAGGAGGGGAGAAGAAGAAGGAGAGAAAAACGTTTGTGATTACAGCATCTTTCAAATGACTCTGATGGCAGAGAGACCTGAAAAGGCTCAGAGGAGGCGAAGGCATCTAATGTTGGATTCACAATGTGTTTGTGAATAAAGAGAGAACACGAGCACGCGGACAAGGTAAACAAATGTTGTGCATGTGCATTTAAAAATAACAGCAGTGTAGAAAGAATTTATTTAATCATTATTGACGCTGCACAGAAATTTAATTATTAATGTCAATAGTCCCTGAACAACTCAATAAAAAGTCAACAAAAACGCACAAATAAAGACAGATAAATTTAAAAAATGATTAAAGTACAAACAATACATTTGTTTGTTCAACCACCAGGTTTAAAACCTTGTTTCTCACAGTTGTGACACTGTGGATGTTGTGTATTTGGCCGCCTCACGACAATAAAATGCTCTACTGCCGAGTCACTTCCTGTCCAAAACTGCCAGTAGATGTAAACCTATGTTTTAATGAACAGTACGTAGATGAATGTACAAAATATTGACTGGTGATGTATTTAATTATTTATTCGTTTTCCCCACAATATCTGCTCATAGGAATTTAATTCTGATCGTCACCATACAGTCTAAAGGTAGATGTTAAAGGTCCATACAGTCTAAAGGTAGATGTTAAAGGTCCACACGGTCTAAAGGTAGATGTTAAAGGTCCATACGGTCTAAAGGTAGATGTTAAAGGTCCACACGGTCTAAAGGTAGATGTTAAAGGTCCATACGGTCTAAAGGTAGATGTTAAAGGTCCATACGGTCTAAAGGTAGATGTTAAAGGTCCATACAGTCTAAAGGTAGATGTTAAAGGTCCATACGGTCTAAAGGTAGATGTTAAAGGTCCATGTGGTCTAAAGGTAGACCTCCATGTGGTCTTTGATTATAAAGCAGGTCTAGTTTCTATGTTAATACAGTGAAAGTATCAAAGATTTTGGGTTTTTAAATCCACAAATATATCTTACATATATCAACACTTCAAAATATAAGACTGGAGAAGTTTAAATATGGGACCTTTGAATATTAAAGTCAACTTGAATACACACAAACTATTTAAAACCATAATTTTTAGTGAAATAAAGTGCTTTTCTGGCCTGAACCTTATTACATAAAGGACTCGTGTGCTTGAGCCTAAACCTCTCACCACCATCATCCTCCACCACATTGCAACCCGTGTGCTACAAAAACCAATTACTTAATTCAATGGGGACATGATCCAGGCAGCATGTACTGATGTACCGTACGTTTCCTACAAACCACATTTGGCAGAATGAAGAAAGCAGAATGAAACTGTAATTTCTAGGGTGAGCCTGTGAGTTGAAACTGTCTCTGATTTTCCCCCATGCTGCAGTGGTGCGGTCCAGACGGTAACAGTGTGACTAAGTGATGATGGAGGCGGGTAGTGTACCTGATTATACCCTGCGCCCTCCTGCCGAGTCTGGTATGAGTCTCCTGGAGGTGTAAGCGGTGACTTGTTCCTATCTACGATCCTGGCTTCCTGCTTTAACAAGTCCTCGTGTGAGGCGACAGAAGACCTGCTCCGAGGTGTAAGCATCACTGAGTTTACTGGGCGGGTACGACTGTTAGAGATCTGTGCTCCTTAAAATTTCAAATGGGAAACAGTCTCAACAGCTGTGCCACCAATTGCCACAGTTAAGCTGCTTACAATCAATAAGGAGACACGATGAGGCCTCGCTTCCATTTTTTCATTGTCGTCACGGATGGGGCCCTGGGGCTAGCTTTAGCGTGTCTCCGTGGGACGGCGCCATATTGTTTCCTCGTATGACCCACGTCTGGAAACAAATATTTGCATGTGATCGTCACACAATCTTGCGCGGCTCTGAGCAGGTGCTGTTCTTTTCTGTCGACCTTGTTCCACTGGGTTTACGGTCTCCTCCTGTATATTCATGTCAGCATATTCATAGCTCGCAGTGAACCATCTGTGAACTCGGCCTGTGCCAGGACAACTTCCTGCCCCGGCGATACGAGCCAAGTTTGACCCACAGCGCGTCATTTTTGCAAATATATGTGCATATACGGAGGGTGGGGGAACCGCCTGCGTGACGGGACAGATTATAGATAATATTTTTTTTTTTTTTTCTCTGCAAGAAACATAAAACCTCATGTAGCATAAATATGATTAGTCGACGTCCACTGAACGGATAAAGGTTAAAAGAAAACGTCTCTGTTGATATGATCTAGCCATGGCCAGTGAACAATGCAGGGATTCAATAAAGCAGGATTCAGCAATTTCTTCTCATCAAGAGAAATAAAAGCAAAGCAGAACCGACAGAAGCGGTGACAGGAGGAAGTATGATAGAGACAGAGAGAGAGAGAGAGAGAGAGAGGAGACTTGTGAGTGAAGTGGTAGTTAAACCCACTTACACTCAATTTAACCAGCGTTTCCAGGTGACCTCAATCATTCAAACGGATGAAAACACTTGTACGTTTCTTCATCCGAGCAAAGTTAAAGGTCGGTCCCTTTCCGCTTGAGCTGCGTGGTTCTGTGTGAACAAGCATTCGGTTGCTTCAGACGATTAGTGACAGAATCCCTCTGCTGCATCTTGTCTTCCTATAGAGCGATGATGATGATGATGGTAAAACTTTGCAGCGGCGCTACCTTGACCTCACTGCACTTGAAGTTTCAGTAATTTGAACAAGAGCCCTGTTCGCTGCTGACTGTTTTTACGGAAAGGCCTGGGGGTTGGTGCAACCATCACCAACCGTTAGCTGCTTAGCAACATGCTATTTTGTGCAATAAGGTGTTTGGGTCAAGCTCCAGAAACATCGTTTCCTACAACTCGCAATATACAATTTCACTGTCGCAAGCCAGGTACATGTGTTAAATCAGGGGTGTGGACCAAATCCTGCAGTGTCGGATGGTGGCTCCAGGTCTGGCTGGGTTTGTGGGCGTGGCTGAGGGCGGTGACTGCTTTGTTGTGACATCACAAAGTTGCAGAAGTCCTGAGGCTGGTTTTAAGGCTCAGTGTCTGAATCCAGGCTGTGAGCATTTCTCTGTGGACTGAGACCTTTGATACTTTCACTATATTAATATAGAAACTAGACCTGTTTCATAATCAAAGACCACATGGAGGTCTACCTTTAGACTGCATGGACCTTTACCTTTGGACTGTATAGACCTTTAAGGAAGGTAAAAAAATCAGACTGAATTGATTTGACCCCATAGCTGATTGGTTGATGGTGTTTTCAGTGACTTGCCCATCAAAGAAATACTGTGAAATATGAGGTTTGGAGTGTGAATTGTTTTTAAGCTCTGTTCTGCCGAGCTCCAGAGCAGAAAAGAGCAAAGAGGAGAGAAATATTTATTCAACAACAATGTAGACACACTGAGCTGCTGCAGTTTGAGGCTAAAAAATAAAGGCCTTGAAAGTAAGTCAGTCTTTCAACTGGTGCCCACAGCATTAGGTTTTCTTTAGTTTTAATTATTCATGACTGAATCACTGCATTTGTAGGAGCGTTATACTCGAAGAATCCAAAAGCTGGAAGAATCCATTATAATCGAATGAAATTGATTTGAACGATGAGCTGAATTTGAGATTTTATGATGCGCTAAATCTTTTCTGCAGGAAAATCTAATTGAATTGTTGTCGGATTTATTTGTAAGCATGAGAGGAAGAAATGAGAGGAGGAGGAAAAGAAAAGGAAGACACGGAAAGAAAACAAGTGCTGGGTGTCTGATCAGAGAGGAGAACTCAGATGGCTTCTCGGGGTGGGAAGGAAAGAGGGGTTGACAGAAAAGAGCGAAGGCCCTTGTTGCCTTCTGGCCAAAGAGGTGGTTAAAACAGGAAAGAGAAAAGGAGGAGGTGATGAGACCAGGAGGCCAAATGCTGCAGCTTTCACTTTTTGTCCAGGATGTGGAGACCGGATCAAAGGAAAGGAGGCGAGGTGAGGCAGGAAAAGAATAAGGATTAAAAAGAGATGAGGGAGGAAAATGTTCCTTTTTTTGAGGCTACACAGGAAGAGGGCAGAGGGAGCAGGAGAGCAGAAAGGGATTCCCTGACCACCGCCACGGCTTTCTGTCCCACAATCCATCAGGGCGTCTGAGGCTGCATGGCCACACGCCACGTCAGCCCAACACAGTATAGCATGACAACTTTAGCGGCTCAGACTAACTTTCTGACTTCTGCTCAGAGTAGAAAACACACAGCCTGCGTTTACAAACTGAACCTTAAAACCAGCCGTCAGGACTTCTGGAACGATGTGATGTCACAACTAAGCAGTCACTGCAGCCACACCTAAGCCCCGCCCACCTGGACCCAACCTTGCAGGATTTGGTTTCTCTGAGTGTTTTAACTGAAATCTGCTCCATTTGTACTGAATAAATCAGAAAACAAGTTGTTGTATGTAATGTAAAACTACACTGAGACGGCTTTTGCTCCCGAAAACCACCAATATATCTTCTTATGGATATCAGGAAAAGTGTAAAATGTCCGCTCTATGACAAATTTTTCTTCTGTGGACAGGAATTATCTGAGGGTCAACAGGAAAAATATGCACGTTGCGTTGTTTGCATTCATATTTGGACATAAGGAAAATAAAACCCAGTGTATAGTTTGTAGTCCTTTTGCATTATTAACAAATTAGTCATGGAGATTTTATCATAAGATACTAACTACTATACTAACAGATACTAAACACTGACTTCATGCTTTGAAGTTTAAAAACCTTTTTTTTTATTCAGACTCACTTCACCTTGATAGTTATTTAATTCCAGCCTTAAAAAAAAAAACAAAAAAAAAAACAGTTATCTCCTCTCCTATAACAAATAGCTCCTTATGGATATCAATAGAGAAGTGTAAAATACGGGACCTTTAACTTAATTGGGTGCATGAAGATGAAGTCACAGGAGATGACAAACATTTAGTCCAAGTGACATCTCTTTAATAAAAAAAAAAAAAAAAAGCATCTAATCCTCTGGAGCTGTTTGCCAGTTGCAGATGACAACGTATTTAGGGAGTAAATGAGGTCATGCAAATTTCATGTGCGGCTGATCACATTGGGCACACACTGGCGATCAAAGCGTCGTCGTGAAAACACCAGATACGACATCTTCGTGCTCTCAGCCTGAGCCTCTTTTCCACTAGGTTTCTCGCGGACTCAAGCGGACCGAACACACGCGGACACAAAAACACGGTGGCAATCTCTCCTCGTCGAGCGCGGAGCGTTTAACCTCCGATTTCACATGTGGAATCTTTGTGAAAGTCTCTCCTCGCTCTTCACTTGTGTAATAAATCAGCCATTTGTTGCTCGGTGACAAGTTTCTCCAAAGGAAGAGTTAGTAATTAGTAAAAGCAATTAGTGCGATTGTGATCCAGAAAAACAAGACAATGCCCACTTGAAATGTTTGGACATCTGTAACTCAGCGTGAAAGATAAAATGGAGGCTCAGTTGACAACACGAAAGAAAAACAAAACAAAACAAAACAAAAAAACCTGATTTACGGAGTGAAACACCAGTCTCACTGTGTTGCTGTCGTCTTTTGAAAGGGACGTCTCTGCCCCGTGACTCTTATCACAGTGTAATGATGTTGTGTAAAAGAGAACAAAGCCCCTGCCTCTTTGCCTTTGTCACTGTTTTTGCGATATTTTTTTCTCAATCCCAGTCTATTGTTCTGCTCCTTTTCCACATCTCCCCTTTCTTTCTCCTCTGTCACTTCTCTCGCTCCTCACCACCTCTCGCATCACTCCCTCCCCCTCTGCCTGCGTCTTTGGGACACATGCGTTCACATTATATCAACTAAGAGCAGATTTGAAAGAAAGATGAGGGTGATGCCACAGCCAATCACGGTGTCCAATCCTGCATTTCTCTGACCTCAGAGTGAGGAGAAGTTGCTCTGAGTTTATTGTAGCGACAGAATAAAGACAGAGAGACATGGACAATAAGATATTTAGAGCATTAGAGGCTTTGGAGCTGATTTTTCATCATTACTGCTCCAAAGAATGAGCAGAACTCAGATCAGATAAAGAGAGAAACTTCAAATCAGCTCTAGAACAACACAAACACACGTGTGTCACTTTCTGTGTTGAAGTTTTCTTTGGTTATTCTGGTTTACAGTGTTTTTATCTGGAAAATAACAGTGAAAGGGGTATTTACTGAGTGACCTATAATAAAAAGGTCGTGCTGATTCTGGATTCTGAGACTTGGTGACATTTTAAAAAATGACAACTTTATCTGCCAAAACAGAAAGGCATTATAAAACAGGGACGCCTTAATGTGGGTCTGAAAGGGTTAACTTCAAAAGTCACAGCAAAATGTCTCGTAGCTCTTTTGTCCATTTACCGGTGCTTTTTTCACTGGCGGTGCACTGAGCTCTCAGGGCCACCGTACTTTAGTTCTCTCAATTTAGTCGCCGTGATTTTATTTGCACTTCCAACCTTAAAACATTTTTTTTTATTTTTTATTTTTTATTTTTGAGTGTCCGGATAAATTGATTTTGGAATTTTTGAAAACGCGCCTCGATGGTGTGATGTTTGTTTTCACATCGGGTTAAAACAAAAATTGTCATGACAGGGGTCACAAATACCTGTTTGAGTATTTGGAGCTAATTAACCTCTTCAACACTGCAGATCCATCAGTCCGTCATTCCAAGTGCACGCTGCGAACCGGTTTAAAATCCGAGTCGGTATCGCAAAGACAAACAGCAACGTGATACTAAATTGATGGCATTTGCTTTTAGAATGATAAAACAAATACTTTAATATTTCAGATAAAAAGCTGCAAAGGAAAACATTAAACTCATTATCTAACCTGGCTGTGAAGAAGCCTGTTCATCTCCTCAATCAGTCTCTATCCTCTCAGTTTGGCTGTTTCTCTTTCTGAGGGTCATGTAATGATTGAGTTCATTACTGAAATGGGAGGATATGCTCTTCTCATTTTGTTTGCAGTGGGTTTTTTTGTTTTTTTTTTCCGTAGAAATAGAGCTAAATTGTCATTCTTTCCCGAGATGTCGTTCCTTCGTTTCAGTTCGTATGAAACATCCCGTCAGATTCCATTGTTTGCTCGCTACCGAAACTTTATCTCGGTTCTTTTTGTTTTATTGAGAATGTTATTCAAGAAAGACGCAGGTTCGTCATCTGTCCGTGTCTGCTCTTAAGTCTGGGAAAAGAAAAAGCATTCACGTTAATTCTCCTGGCGATTCAGGAGTAGTTCTTAATCTCCAAGACTTCACACTAATATTATTGTTTTTATAGCTTTTTTTTTTTTTTTTTTTTTGAAAGGATGAATGAAGTCTTTAATAATTTTGAATGTCACTTCATTTTGAAACATCACGTTTTTATTTTGGCCCAGTTGCTGTATCTTTGCAGCTCACTCATGGGCAGAAGTCAGATTGTATTGAAGTCTATGGGAAAATGTCCCTACTTCTCCCTTGATTTATTAGCTCAGTAAACGTTTTCCTAATGAGTTTATGGTCTCAGTCTCTAGTTTCAAGTCTTCAATACAACATGATGTTCATTTTTTTAATGATGGTCCATTTAGAGGAAAAAAGACCATAAAGCAGGGGATGAATTAGGGGGTGTGGTTACAGTGTGATTGACAGACTGAACCACCCAATCAGGATAGAGTCCAGAGCAGGTTAGCTCCACCCTCACTCCTCCTCAGCTCCACCTCCTCCAATTTGTTGTGGTGTCAAAAAAACCAAGATGGCCGACAGACAAATTACAAGCTGAAGCTTTCAAAAACAAAACAGTTCACAAACCAGTGGGTGACGTCAGGAACCACGGCTGTAAATGACGTGTTGCACTGAACAGCATGTGCTCTTAAGGTTTTTCATCACCCCCATCTGGTAATTCAGTTGAGCTCTGCCTGTTGATGATGCATTTAGGTGCGTGTAGGAAAGGTGTAGTCAATCAGACTCCTAACACTGCAGGCTCAGATTTGAGCAGTCAACACAATCCAGACGTGACAGAGACTTGATCAAACGCCGAGGCGTCAATCAGAAAAGCTATAGCTGATGTGAGCTAAACTTTACCTAATTTAAAATACAAGCTCATATTCTTTCTGTGTGATACTGTACTCGCCGTGTTGTGCCAGTTACCCTCTAACACCAGCCCTGCACCGCTAGCGGTCTCACAGCAGATGCCTGTTGGGGGCTCAGCAGCCAGGCTTGTTATTCTTGTTTTTCATTAGTCATGCAGGTTGTGTTGTTTCATGCGGGGCTGTTTAGGTCATGTTGCTCCCAGGAGAGGCCTGTTCTGCTCCTATGACCTCGCACACCGCATCAGCATCATGATGACGACTCTGAGCAAACCCCTCTGCATCTGCAGCAGCCTGTTTAACTCTCTGCTCAGGCATCACGAGGCCGTCCGCCATGTATCTGAGTGGAACAGGCGTCGTGTGAGTGTTTAGGATTATTGGAGGAGCATGAAGGCAGATCCCTCAATTTAGCAGTCGATCGATGTTTCAACCTGTACCTATATGGTCTTTAGCTTTAGGTAGAGACTGAAAGAGATTGTGCGCGAGCAGCCAAACCAAAATCAGCTGTCTTTGCAGGGTGCAGCCTCGAATGACTACCTCATTACACAGAAAGGAAACAATTGAGGTGGTGTGGGCATCTTATCAGGACGCCTCCCTGTGTGTATGTCCCTCCAATGTCCAACTAGGAGGAGACCAGGGGGCAAACACAGAACATGCTGAAAGGATTATATATCCCATTAGGCCCGGGAACACCTTGGGATTCTCTACCAGGAACGTGAAAATGCAGCTGGCTTCACCTGCTGTCGCCCTGCTACAGACTCAGATAAGCAGCAGATAATAGGGGATGGGTGGATTAATTGGATAAGGATTTTCTTTTGTTGCAAAACAATTTCTGTGAATTTTCTTGTTCACAACTAAGTGCAACACCACAAATGCCTTCCAGGAGAGACCATTATCCTCGTATTTGTTTAACAATTATTGCATTTCACTGGTCTCTGTGACGGCAGGCTTTGTACCCCACCGGGGTCTGTGTTTATACTGAAGGTGGTGCATAACTGTTATCATTACAGAGAGTGGTGAAAAAAAAACCTGGCCTAATTTCACACCTCTACACACCTGGCCAGATGCAGAGATAAGTGGCCAGGATTGTTTGATTCTCTGTTTCAGCAAGTTAAACTGGCTTTATGTAAGTTTTCTTATGTAAGTCGCCAAGTGCGATGAGCAAGTGTCAACCGATTGTGACGCCACTTATCGGTCTGTGAGCTGCTGTTTTGAAGCCTTGAGGTTGGAATTTAGCCGTCGCCATCTTGTTTTTTTTTTCTTTAAACCACGAGAAACCAGATTTGGAGGAGAAGGTGGAGTTGAGGAGGAGTGAGGGGTGGATCTGACCTGTCACAAGGTAGCCACGCCCCAATCCATACCCTGCTTTATTTCCCTCTAAATCGGAGTCTTATTTAAAAAATGAACATTGTGCATTGAAGTAGACTTGAAATTAGCAACTGAGACCACAAACTCGTTAACGTTAAAACGTTCACTGAACTAATAAATCAAGGGAGAAGGAGAGACATTTTTACTTTGACTTTAATAAAGTCTGACTTTTTTAAAACCAGTGGAGTCGCCCCCTGATGGCTGTTAGACAGAATGCAGTTTTAAGGCTCCTCAGCATTGGTTTCACTTTTCAAAGCCAGAGTCTACGTCCACATGGTGATCGTGGTGATGGTGATGATGATGATGGTGATGGGCACTTAACAAGCTCTTCAGCCTGAGGTTATAAACAAGAGGTTATAATACTTCCTCTTAGGGGTGCTACATTATCTGGGTTGATCTTCTGCACTAGTAAGTAAACAGCTGCTAATGCTAAATCTGGCTATCAGAGCTATCAGAAAGCTGTAGGAAGATGAGGCATGAATCGTTGTTCAGTGACCTGACCTGCACTTCACCTGAAGTTTTTTAAACCTTTGCAGTGCTGTTGCTGATCTACTGAATCAGACTTAGCTGTTGGTGTTTTGGCCGGACCGGGCTCCAGAGGGGTTGTCCAAGGCCTCCTGAATTCTTACTCAGCTGCTTTTGCTGTGTCCATGGCAAAGAGTTTGGCTTATTATTGGTAATTTGTGGCCAACTTGCTGTGTCAACACAAAACAATGTACCTGTAGAGAAAAAAAACAGAGTATCTAAAATGCATGATTTGCCAACCTGTTGAGGTCAACCTGTCTACCAAACTGCACGTGGTGTGAATACAGCAAGGGCGGTTGTAAGTGCCTTGCTCTACGTGTTGAGTTTGTTTATGTACAAACTTGTGCGTGCGTGTGTGTGTATGTTTGCACATAGATCGTTGTGTCCCTTGTCAGGAGGGGAGAGTGTTTAACAAATGACTGCCAGCTCGTGGACACAGGGGCCAGGGACCTCTGCTAGGGAGTCGGCCAACAATAAATCTCAAAAATCAATATGACAGGGCCCGGGGTAATCAGTATCAATGATTTTAAACTGGAATAAGTCCCTCGGGGAGAAGAATGATAAAATCCTCCGAGCTCCAAGTCTGAAAAACATCCCGAGGATGAGGGATGGAGGAGAGGAAGAAAAAGAGATGGGGGGGGGAAGAAAGAGAATATTGATGCCTTTTACCCAGAAACCCCTGCAGCAGGGTTGGGCTCCGTGTTGTGTTTTCGCTGTCATTTGCGCTCTGTCCTGCTTTCTTCCTCTTAACTTCCGTCACTCTGCTGTCTCTCCTGGTCTTTTCTCACCTCGTCCAATGTTTACACTCTTGGCTTCACTCTTTTTCTGGTTTCAACCTGCTGCTTTTTCACCTTTCTGACTTTCTCAGCCAGGCTTTTTGCTACACTCTTTCAATTGCTCTGTTTTTAATGCGTCTGTCATGACTGATACTCTGGACTTTTACACTACTTTGTTTTATTCTGGCAAACTCTTGAGATTCAGTAATTGAAACCACCACCTCCTTCCTCCACTACCTTCTAGTTGTGTTTTATTGATCCATCAAACAAATCCACAGATCAGACTGAATGTCTCATAAACAAATTACAAACCCACAGAACTACACAAAGACAGAGCTATTTATTTTATTCCCCCATGTGTTTGACCCAGGGGGTTCATTGGGGATAAGGCAAACGGGGACATACTGTAAATTCAGAGACCAGAAAAAAAGTTTTAGAAGCTAAAAGAGCCAAATATTTTCTTACAGAACCCGACAAAGACCAGATCTGGAAGAGCGAATGCTGGACCAGGAGGCCAGAAATGCAAAATGAAAACTAATATAAATAAGCAGCTTTTTGCGAGAGCTTTCACCATCACAGAACTGGATCTTGTGTTGTCAGAATAAAAAGCTAAGTCAGTGTTAGACAGCTTAGTGACCAGCCCCTAAAAGACAATTCTGCGTCGGTTGAACTGTGTCAGAGAACCGTTCATTTTTAACGTGAAACTGCTTTCTTCAGTGTTTCTACCGGCTTTAATCCCCTGCTAAATTAGCTATGGACAAAAGGATCATTCGGCCTGCTGTTGAAATCCTTTTGAACGTCTGGATCATAAGTTGTCAGAGGAAACAATCGAACCAAAGGTTAGCGGCTCAACTCCTCCGTGAGAGCCAGTGTCTGCCGTAGAGCGTTGTCAAAACCGCTTTGTTATAGGTCAAAAAAAAAACCTCCTGAACCACTGACACCGAATCCAAACCGGGAGAAGCTGGTGATAACTCCCATGATCCCACCCTGCTTAACATCGTCACCCAGTTCTGTCTTCGGTCTTGATTGAGAGACTCGTAGCAGGAAGTTACGCACTGTGCGTTTAACTGAAGAGGACAGATGCATCAGTCGCTGCCGGTTGGTTGGGTTGAAAAACAACTAAAATGAACTTAGCGTCAGGCAGAACAATTAAGTGAAAGCAAATGGCACTTCAGTCTGCGTATGCTCCACCTTGGTCGGACATTTCTTGGCGGTTTCTTGGTCGGATCTGTTTCCTATGCCTTTGTATATTCCATATGATGCTCACTGTTGGCAGGAAGGATCGGCCGGTTTGGGTGTCATGTAGCTGCCGGTCTCGGGAACAGTGGCCTGTGCCCTTTGCTGAAGACAGTATTTAATCACTTTTTTTTTTTTTTTTTTTCCTCTTCCCTTCTTGGCACGAGTCAGAAATATGGCGAATGCTACCCTGTCATGCGTGAAACATCTGGGGCCCTCTGTGGGTAAATGTCAACAAATAACATTTTGTCAGCATTTTAAACATTTATCTGCCCCGGAGTTTCTCTTTGCAGAGTCTCCTCCTCACCCCTCCCGCTCAGCTGCAGATGCCCTGGGTTCCCCCCTGGATGTATTTTAGACCCAGATAACACTCTAATACCCTTACACTGGATTCAGCCAGAGCTCCACAGGCATTCATTTCAAATATTTTTTTTTTTTTTTGCCTCTTTTTTTTTTTCCAGCAGATAAATGTTGGCATCCGAAATAACTCGCATTCATAGGAATGCAAACCTCTGAACGCAGAGCAGACAGGCCTCATTTTGGCTTCAGTGATACCAGAAGGCGAAGCGAGCTTGGCAAGCCTGGGAGTACCAGCTGCACAGCACGTTTCACCAGCTCTGAATACACTCTGTTGGTAAAACATTAGGAAAACGCCGTATTTTTTTCCTGTTTCAGGGCTTGAAACCCTTTTTAAATTGACATCTTTCCCTCTCCACCTCCTCCACAAGTTGATCTGATTTTAGTCATCAATAGGAGTGATCTGGATTCATATTCCTTCGGCCTCTGTGAAATATGAGGGTTGAGGATTCAAGTCCAGTTCACGACCTTTACTGAATGTCATCCTTCATCCCTGACATTGTTTGCTATTCTTGAATATTAACTCATAACTTGACTCGTTCACCTCTGCAGCCAAAATGATCAGAAGGGCTGTGGAGAAGCTCTTTGGGGAACAACCTATGGGGCAAAACCCTGCCAAAAGATACGGGGCCTGTTTTGACTGGGCCTTCGAGCTTTGGACTGCGCGTGTCTCGGGTACTTGGTCGGGCAGTGAATTCAACAGTTGAGGGAGCTGGACAACGGTGCCCTCTCCTCTTTTGCTTTGCAGCAAATCTATGTTGACAGCAGGGGTGTTCTTTCAAGCTTGTAATAAAACTGTGCCACTGGCAAGCAATAACAATTAGCGGCAATAACGGCAGTTAGCAGCATCAAAAAATAACAGCAGTGGTTGTTGGCAATAGCAATCGCTTCATATAGCAATAGTATTTAGAGACATCGAAAGTCAGAAGCACCAACTGTAATTAAAGGTAGACGTGGTAGTTAGCATTAGCCTTAGCGACTTAATGGCAGCACTTGGCTATTAGCACCAGTGAAAGCAGTTAGAAGAGCAACAGCAGTAATTCAAGGAGTAAGTAGTAGTTAGCAGTAGCAAGTGCTGTTAGCAACGGCTAAAGCTGTTATATTAATCAAAGGCTAACAGCAGCAGCAGTAGCAGTTAGCAAGAGGAATAGCTGTTAACTCCAGCAAAAGAATTTAGAAACATCAAGTCAAAAGCTGCAACATTAACTAAAGTCACAAGTGGCAGTTAGCATCTGCGTTAGCAATAGCACTGAATGACAGCTACTGTTAATGGAACCATTTAGACATTTAGACCAGTGAAAGCAGTTAGAAATTCAGAGCAGTGGCACTAATTTAAGGAAGAGGCAGCAGTTAGCAGTAACGAGTAAAGTTAGCACCAGCTAAAGCAGTCTCATTTACCAATGGCTAACAGAAGCAGCAGTGTTTAGCACTAGCAGTTAGCAACAGGGACTAACACAACCGTTGACTCCAGCAAAAGAATTTAGAAACATCAAAAGTTTGAAGCTGCAACACTAATTAAAGGCAAAAGTGGTAGTTAGTAGCATTAGCATTTGCAATAGCACTGAATGGCAGCAACAGTAGTCACTGGCAGCAGTTAGCACCAGTAAAATCAGTTACATTAATCAAAGGCTTATGGCATCTCAGCAGTTTTGGATATAAAAAGAAAATATAGCATATAGTTCTGTAGTTTTGTGATTCATGTTTAACTTGGCCTCAGTGACACTGATGGAGTCCAAATACTTTCACATCTGGCATCTAGCCATACACTTTTCTAAATTGGTCCAGATGTGGAGGTAGCACCCGATCATGCTAGATGAATATAGGCCAGATTCAAGCCGTAGAAGCAGTCGCATTTTGGGGAAACATAAGAGGAAAATAAGCACGTAATCGTGCATGGGCCAGATTTATTATGCTACACTATGCCCATTAAAATAACAATACGTTAACATACTTGCCACTGTGAGGTGTGTACTGTACCTTGGTCAAGTGCCTGTCGACCTGCTGTCTATCACTGACCAGGAGCTTGAGAATATGCTTTCTGTTTCGTATTGAACAGACACTGTCAGACATGGAAATGTCACACTAGATCAGAGGAGAACCGTACATCTTAAAGGTCACTGTGGGAGAAAGAGGGGTTGTCTCATCCACCTCAACACTGTAATTTTCCCACAATGCTGTGCAGGGATTGGGACAGCTGAATGGTGAGGGAGCTGCTGCTTTATTATTATTATTTTTTTTTTGTTAATCTCCTCTCCAGCTGAAGAAATGGAGAAGCTTCTTAATTTCCATTTTCCCTGCTCACTCCACTCATGTCTCTTTTTTCCCACTGCTCATCATTTCATTTTCCAGCCCCCTCCCATTATCTTTACAGCTCCCGACTCATTGTTTCGCCTTGTCCTTCATCACGTCTTGGTTTTTACATTCCTCCCCCGCTCTCAGTCCATCTATCTCTGTCTGTAACTGTCTTTTCAGAGCAGATTAGCAGCCATCAAGCTGCCACCAGATGCTGACTCATGAGGCCACGAGTCTGTGTTTGTGTGTGAGAAGCTCCAAGGTTAATCTTTTGTCAAATCTTTGTTTAACCTTTGCTGCTGGCACACACAGTCCTTCTTGCCACTGTGCTACTGTTGATAATACACACACTCACCAGTATGAGCACAAACACACATGTACAAAGGATCAATGGCGAAGCTGATCGTGGTTGGACCGACAAGCAGCAGCGATGAATTGCACACCTCTGCTAAATTTGACCACCTCGACCTTAGCAGCCAAACAGCCTATTGTGACATCCTATGTGTGTTTTCTGCTTCGATAATAGGCTGTAAATCTCAGCTACGCTTACAGTACATTATATATCCATTCAATAAATATTACTCATCTGTAATTACAGGTCCATACAAGTAGATGTTAAAGGTCCATACGGTCTAAAGGTAGACGTTAAAGGTCCATACAGTCTAAAGGTAGATGTTAAAGGTCCATACAGTCTAAAGGTAGATGTTAAAGGTCCATACGGTCTAAAGGTAGATGTTAAAGGTCCATACGGTCTAAAAGTAGATGTTAAAGGTCCATACGGTCGAAAGGTAGATGTTAAAGGTCCGTTGAGTCTAAAGGTGGATGTTAAAGGTCCATATGGTCTAAAGGTAGATGTTAAAGGTCCATACGGTCTAAAGGTAGATGTTAAAGGTCCATACGGTCTAAAAGTAGATGTTAAAGGTCCATACAGTCTAAAGGTAGATGTTAAAGGTCCATTCAGTCTAAAGGTAGATGTTAAAGGTCCATATGGTCTAAAGGTAGATGTTAAAGGTCCATACGGTCTAAAGGTAGATGTTAAAGGTCCATATGGTCTAAAGGTAGATGTTAAAGGTCCATACAGTCTAAAGGTAGACCTCCATGTGCTCTTTGATTATAAGCAGTTTGAGGTTCTATTTTAATATTGTGAAAGTATCAAAGGTCTCTGTCCACAGAGAAATGCTCACAGCCTTTATTCAGAAACTGAGCCGTAAAAGTTCTGGAACTTTGTGATGTCACAACGAAGCAGCACACATCGACTCACCATCCAGCAAGATTTGGATTCTCTATGTGTGTTTCCCAGAAATTTGCCATATTTTTATATGCTCACTCAGCCAATCGAAAGAGAGGCTTAGATCCTCCTCTCTTCTGATTGGCTGACTGACCTGCTGTTACTAGAGCTGCAGAGAGAAGCCTGAGAGATGTTAAACCACAAATATATCTTCTTATGGATATCAACACTTCAAAATAAAAGACTGGAGCAGAATATGGGACATTTAAATGTTAAAATCAGAAAAAAAAAAAACTAGAAGACACACACAGACACACTTACACTGAACAAAAGCTTTGGTTGCTTTAACCTCACATCACATTTGGGAGCCATGTGGGTTTGAGCCCATATGGGTCACATTCATACAGTTGTTGGTCTTTTGTTACGATCAGAGGATTCATAT
Source organism: Rachycentron canadum (assembly GCA_038496675.1). NCBI lineage: Eukaryota > Metazoa > Chordata > Actinopteri > Carangiformes > Rachycentridae > Rachycentron > Rachycentron canadum. Next base: position 1,349,920 of record CM076660.1, on the reverse strand, counting down.
TTGGTGACAAGTAAGAGCACTGAGTGTATTGTTTGTAGTCCCTTTGCATTACTAACACATTAGTCACGGGGATATAAAATACAACATATGTTTGAGAAAGTTGTTTCTAAGTCGCCAACTTTTTAAGTGAGTTTAAAGACCTCAACTGCATTTCAGCGACTAAATATACATGTTTAGTGAGGACCCGCTTCTCCTCGATAGAAATGCAATTCCTGTCTAAAATAAAACTTTTCAAGCACATTTTTGACCTTCAAATCAACATCAGCGCCTTCTTAGCACGCTATTCTACAAAAATGACTTCTATTCCTGCATCACAGGCATCACAGCTGTATGCAGAGGTAATTGGGCTGGTGGTTGTTTTCTGCACAGAGCTGTTGTCTGCAGAAAGTTGTTAAGACGAGGACACTCCATCTGGACGCTGTGTTGTTTTTAAGTTCAGCTTGGCTTCGCTCTCGTTGTTATCTTACTTGCTGGTGACCAGAATATAACAACCACAGGTAAAACAGGGCAAATCTATTGTTTATAATTGCTTTCCACTGATGATTATGTATCTTGCCAATTGAATTCATGTTTGGATGGATGGGATAGATGATTTTGGGCCATTTAGTTTTTCTTATAGGGTTTCAGGTATTTGCATGCACAGTACTTACGTTACGTACGTGTGTTATTATAATTTGTGTGGAATAAAGAAAGACTGTAACAGTGCAGCAATCTGCAGCCTGTCAGTTAGTAGTCAGAGGATGCTTTCACTGACCTTTTGATTTGAGATGAAGTGGGGGATATCGACGTTGGCTGTTGTGGTGGTCCAGTACTTTCTTGACTCAGGCTGCCTTACAAATAAGAGCACATTCATGCTGCCCAGAGGATGAATCCTTTCCATTCTGGACACGCTGTGACCTACTGTCCACCACCTTAGAAAGGTGAGTTCATTGACCCTGTGACCTAGATAGGACAAATTCAGCATCTTTAAAGGTATAATATGTAAAATGATGCTATGCCCTCACCCCCCATCATGGATCTGAGCCTCACGAGACTTGGTCTACTGGATCTTTACAATCTCAATGTACAGTCGTCAGTGTGTCCTTATTCTGACCAGACAGACAAACTTGACTGGCAGAGGAAAAGGGATTTATTATCTGGTTTTATTAGCAGGTTCAAAACCCCTGTTTATACCTGTTAATTATGGTGGAAAAGGGGGATTTAAAAAAAAAGCTGCAGACTCGGCATCAAACTGCAATCTAAAAATACGCCAGTCGGGGGCTGTAGCTTAACATCAAGCTTGGATTGAGGGCAGACACTGACTCACATAGCACCTGGTGTCACAAAGCGCTATCTGGTTAGCATGCTACACTAGCTATCCCTGTGGGAATATATATATGTAGGTCTTCGTCATGACATCATCACTTAGCCTCAGTCACACGCTATTGATTGTGATCATTTTTTGAACATTTCTTGCCATTGACTGTTTACATTTTAGTACGTTATACATGGTTTGTAATGTTTTGTCTTGTTTACGTAAAGAGAATTTCTATTGTGTAGAAAATGACGATGAAAGCCTGCAGGGCAGATCCTATTTCGTGGTTTTACGGGTCAGTGTAGACAGAGGGCAATGGAATAGACCCCAGAGCTTTTGCAGGGTAAAAACACACACAAACACACATGCAACCGGGCAAACACACAATCAGTGAAACGTTAACGTCCGCCATCTTTTTTAAACAGGTATTTCCATTTCTAGCTAAAGGTCAAAGGGAAAGGCATTCACGGCTTTCCCCTCACGTGTCCACTGCAAAGCAAAGCCCTCGGCCCATGCCACGTGATGTGTGTGTGCGTCTGTGAGAGAGGAATCTGAATGATGAGGAGAGGTGATACAGTCAGGAGCCAGGAAAAAAAGGAGTGATAGAGGACACAGAGAGAGAGAAAGAGATAGGTGAAATTGCCTTTGTGTGAACGCAGTATTTCCATAGTTGCACTTCAGACACGTAGGCAATGTGCAGAGACGCTCACAAGCACACTCACTCAAAAACGCCACGCGGCCATAAACCCAGTCAAGCCCTGTCTCTGTGGAGCCGTAGCAGCAGCATTCAGCTTTGATGCAGCCGGTAATAAGTCATCAGAGCTGTGAGAGCTGAAGGACCCCCGAAAGGTTTATTATCACTGTCTTCACACACAGGGGCCTCGCTGTCGGCTCAGGATTTACAAGATGACACATGTGTACTGTATGTTCCTGAAGTGACGGTGCAGGGGACTGGTACTATATATGAAAAAGAATCAGTATTGTACAAGATCAACAAGTCAACAATCGTTTTAACCCACTGTGACTCACCCATTGGTTTGTAGACTACCATCCACCGCTAGTGGATTTTAGTTCATGATTTGACCGTCGCCATCTTGTTTTTTTTAAATCAGTAGAAACCATATTTGCAGGAGAAGGTGGAGCTGAGGAGGAGTGAGGGGTGGATCTTGACCTGCTCTGTACTCTGTATGGTCTATTTTCCTCTAAATGGACCATCATTTAAAAAACGAACATCATGTTGTATTGAAGACTTGAAACTAGAGACTGAGACCATAAACTCATTAGGAAAACGTTTACTGAGCTAATAAATCAAGGGAGAAGTAGGGACATTTTCCCATAGACTTCAATACAATCTGACTTCTTTAACAACCAGTGGAGTCGCCCCCTGATGGTCATTAGATATAATGCAGGTTAAGGGTACTTCAGCACTGGCATCATTTACAGCCCTGGAGTTACTTTAATGTGCAGTCCATGGTTTTAAGGCTCAGTTTCTGAATACAGGCTGTGAGCATTTCTCTGTGGACTGAGACCTTTGATACTTTCACTGTATTAATATAGAACCTCGACCTGTTTTATAATCAAAAAAGACATGGACATCTACCTTTAGACTGTATGGACCCTTAATTATTTTATGCATCTGATGTGTAGCAAATTGGCCACCACAAAGTAACCAAACACTCCTTTTGAGAACTGTCACATGTAAATGTAATGTTTAATCAAATCTAATCACCTGCTTAAAAATCTTCTGAATATCTGCAGTTTCTGTGCTGAAAAGAATATTTTACAGAATTTGACTTGTGGTTGATGTCATCCTTGAGGATAAATAAAACTTTCCACCTCCCCAGCTCTTATTAATTACCATGCCTCTATTCGGCAGGATGGTTTCAGGGTCATAGTAAAAAGTTAAAAACATTGTCTAGGCAAATCAATTTCTTTTCATTCTGTCTACAAAGTTAAACTCTTATCTGATTTCCTCCAATTTTCAATAGCTGCATTTGAGCGTTTATAGTACTTTATAATTTTAAAATGTTGTTAGCAGCTTGTTAGCCTTTATGCCCCTCGGAGGATAATTGTCTTACAGGCTCTGTGTGAGCCCTGTGCAACAACAAGAGGCACAAAATAAAACTGAAAGCCGAATCCAGGTGAAACAATTATACAAAGGATGATAAACCTATGAAATAATGAACGTGATGCAGGTATATCTATCAAATATCCAACTCATTAACAGGCTGTAAGTGTGGGAGGGGGACGGCTGTTAATAGCTCACCCACTGTTCCTACAAGCTTCTCAGACTAATTAGGAAATGCTGGCGAATGCCTGCTGGAGGTGGAGGCATGAAGCTGCGTGTATGTGGGTCTGTATTCCTACTTTAGCGAGGACCAGGGCTGTCAGAGAAAAGATGTTTTCTGTAAATTAGGGTAAAGTCAATCGGCCCATTGCTTTGGGGTTAAATTACAGGTTTGGATTCATGTTAAACTGGAGCATGGAAAATTGTGCCGAGAAATCTTCCAGTCATGGGGGTGGCCTGTCACACATACTCACCAAATCCTGTCCTCAGTTTTCACTCCAGGGGGTCCATGAGGATACAGATCCTGCATTTAGGTATTAGCCAACAGTAGCACGGCAGTTTGAAGTATCCCAACTTTCAGTGGGTTATCATGACAACTGGCTCAGACGTTCATGTTTCCTGGAGGATGACTCTTGAGTTTGAATTTGAATTGAGTGCCACCAACTTGTGCAGTTCTTCAATAAACAATGTCTGAGTTCCTTTAAATCTCACTGAACTTTGACATGGACGCTAACACAGCATGGCAATGTGCTAAAATTTGCGTGTTATCGCGCTCATACATGCTAATGAGCGGCATGTAAAATCGCCATGCTGACATGTTAACGTTAGCATTTTACTAAAACCACAGCAGAACTTAAAGCTGTAGTATCTGGGAAATTGTGATCTATTTTTTCATTGAAATATGCTGAGGTGCCAGATATTCTCCTCTAAAGTTTAGTTCTGGCCAATCAGAGAAGGCCAGAGTCAGGGGTGGGAAGATGACTATGTCTTGACTGGAGGTGTAAAAGCCCCAGGATAATAGGTTGGCCCTTTTTGTTTTGTTTTGTTTTTACTTGATCACTCAAGAACAGTCAGCCAATCAGAGGAGAGATTCAGAGTCTTTCGTGTGATTGGCCGTTTCAAGAGCCCCAGACTGAGAGAGGAGATGTAAAACTACACCGAGGTGATTTTTGGTTCTTAAAACTGCAAACATATTTTCTTATGTATATCAACACTTCAAAATAAAACCATGGAAAAATGTAATATATGGGACCTTTAATTCCATTAGATAAAAGCATAAATGTTAGAATTTCCTATTTGCAAATATTATAGACTGTTGTTAAAAGTGAGGTAGGATTATAAAATGAATCAGGGTCCTCATAAGGACGAAGTGTATGTGGAGGGATGTGTGTGTGAGTGTGCAGTTAGTGTCAGGTTCATTGCCAGAGGTTCGCCTCTCGACTAATTAAGCAGGTAGGCGGTGCAGATGGTGAAACTGCCAGCACAGGAAGAGCTGATGGCCATTAACGCGACTTCTGCCTCCACTTTAATCTTTCTTAGCTGGAGAGAGATGGATAGAGAGAGAGAGACTGAAGTCTGTGGGGTTGTAAGAGGGAGGGGGAGATGGAGAGTGACCTAGAAATTTGGAGACGGATGAGAAAGAAATAAAGGTTCAGATTGAGAGAACAAATGGAAAACTGTGAGATGGAGTAACAAGGATGGGAATCTGAGCAAAGGGAGGATGAGGGAGGAAAAGCAAAATCATAAAAGCGAATAGTTGGAAAAGAGCAAGCGAATATAAGACAGAGTGAAATTAAATCAGGGCAGAGATGAAAATAAGAGCCATATAACTGACACAACTTTTTCTTTGGGGCAGTCCTTACAGCATCAGCTGTCAAATAACTGCACTGTAGCAGAAGTATAAAGTGGCCTAAAAATAGTGCAGTGAAGGCTAATATCTTGAATTGTACCTAAATACAGTTTTAAGGAAAACATAAACAACTAAACCACCATAGCCTCTGTCAATATACTAGCTTCAAATAGTTAACTTTAACTTACATTTAGAGACTAGCTATCATCAGTTAGCTTAACTGTAACTTATAGAATAAGCTAGCTACAATTAGCTAGCTTGACTGTTTATGAAGTAGTGTATTAACCAGTTAACTAGTTGGCTACTGCTGCTCAACTAGCACCAAGGTTAAGAAATGGTACAGTCCACTTTAGTATGTAATCATATTACAGGATTCTTCCAGGCGTGAATATGGGAAATATATTGTGATATTTACATTTACAGAGAGATATAAATATTTAAAGCTCCTCCTGTTTCTTATCTCTGCTGGGGAGGCTCACGCCTCCTCCACATCCCTCCGCTTTGTCTTCTTCCTCTTCCAGACGTATATTTGATTCCTACTAGAGGCAAAATCTTCTGCCTGCCAGAAACATCAGAAACAGCATGGGGTGTAATCAAGTGTATAATATACGCGCTGCAAGTGTTCATTAGTTTATGTACCCTTTTATGCCTCTTAGAGTAATTAATAAAGTCAGTCAGCGTTAAAATGAAAAATAATCTCCTGGTGTCGAGGGCGAGGCCACGATCAGCGTCAGTCGCCCTCAGTGCCGGGATCCTCATTTTCGGAGAGAAAAGAAATCGCAAAGTCTCAATATATGAGGAGGGGGAAAAAATGACACACAGGTCTCTGCTCAGTGCTTGTTCCCATCTCTGATATCAGGTGTCCTTTCATGAGTGTGCAGCCGACATGGCCGTGTCGCCCTTCCCCTCTTGAAAAAGCTGCGAGCGTGTTGGTTCAGTTGATTGGTTTGCAGTAGCTCATTTCTCAGCCGGGCTCTCGCAGGATATTTGCAGTGTTCAGAATTTCTGAGTCCGTTTGAGCCCCGTGCGCCGTCAGCCGCTGCCTCTGCCTCTGCAGCCTGCCCAGGAAATTGAAGCCTTCACTTTCCCCAAAGAGTCTGTTTTTTTTGTTTTTTTGTTTTGCTTTTGTTTGTTTTTTTTTTTTTTTTTTTGGTTAAACCGTCGTCTGTCGGTGAGAATCACATCCTCCCCTGCAGACACAGAGTCTCCCGCCGGACGTATTTTCCCTCTTAGCTTGTTAGGTTTGCAAGTTTGTTTCTGTTATGCAGCTGTCATGCGAGGAGTCAGGATTTGCGGATGTTTTCCAGTCATCTGCTCGGGTTCCCCGACCCTTTTCCAGCAAACTGCATGTTCACACTAACGGCGACAAACATGCATACGCTCCTCCGTTTCCTTTGTGAGGGTAAACGCTGCAATAAAAAAAAAAGGCAGAACATTAGAAATCGGGTGAACGCCCCAAGATTTAGTCTGAGATCGGCAAGTCCAGGCCCCTGGCCTGGCCTGGCCTGACCCGACCTGACGCCCAGCTTGCAGTGCATCCCAGCCTGATGTGTATCGCTGCAGTTGGACACTAGAGGAGAGCGGGTGTGTTTAAAGGAAAGGTACACCGAGTCCCCCAGGTTTTAAAGTAGCCATCTCGGGTCGATAATATCCGGTTGAATTTAATAGAAAGCTTTAGCAGAAAGTTCTGGCAAAGCAGAAAAAAAAGTAGTTTCAAACTTTTTTTTTTCGGATGCAGGAAAAAGGTTCGGAAAAGTCACAGCAGCTGATAAAGAGAGCAAAGAAAGTAAAGGCGCATTAAGCCAAGTTTAAGATACGATAAGTGTTGACACACAGACAACTGTCCAAAGTTGATGAGATCAGAGAATCAGGCTGTAAAACCAATACAGTGAAGTTAAAGAGCTGCAGTCGGAAGGTTTTTCTCCGAGTCCATCAATACAAATTACAGCTTCCACATTTACACACACTCTTCTTATCCATAGTTTATATGGAAATATTGATTACACTTTTTTACACACAGCCAATGCCCAGTCTGAGCTTGTGGCACAAAGATAATTTGAAGATCTGAAGAAGTGATAACCCTTCAAAATGTCTGACAGGAAAGTTTAGCTTTTTCATTTGCTTCTTTTTTTTTTTCACATGCTGCAAAAAATATCTGTCTCAAAGTGGTTTAAGGTCATTAAACAGTACAAATGTTCCAGATGTTCACCACACAGATGAAAGGGCACATGGACGAGCACATGATGGGAAAACATGTGAAATAAAAAAAGCATCTTTGGATGAAATTATTGAAATTTTATTTTGAAGAAAGAAATAAAGGAGTCCAATATGGAGATTTCTTGTTTAATCAAGAATACTCTCAAAACAAGTTCAGGACTGTTTTTCTTCTTGCAATAAAAACCCATGAAAACAACAAAACCAACAGTGAATTGACAGGTGCTGACTTCACCCTGCACAGTACACCCTCAGAGCAACAAATGTGTGTTCATTCGCTGCTGAAAATAGTCCCAGATGAACACACCAATAACTCCCCTTTGAGTAACGTTCATTAAAACTACAGAGCCAATCTGTTTTTAGGAGCCGCTTTTCTTTTATAATGTAAACCTTCAGTAAAAGCATATGGTCTCAGTTATAGACTAGAGATGTGATCAGTTGAGAGTTGTTCCATTTGTGCTGTGTATGTGTGGAGTGTTTCACTTTAGTTGCTGTGTATGTCAAGGCCAAGGATCATAAACCGACCAACCCATAAATAAGTGTATCAATAAACTGTGTCAGGACGCAACATGGGCAGTTTTTTTCTTCAGTTGTTTGATATTAGAATTAGAGGTTTCGTGTTCACACACACGGAAAAGGGAAAACCATTGTTTTGCAGCATATTCTCAGGATATTACGTTATCTAAAGGCAGCGACAGTTTTCCCTCTAAACTGATTTACAGCCATTGGATTATGTGTAAAAGTCTCTAATAAACACATCCGTTAGTAATTATTCTCAGCCTCACTCATTTATTTCTGCCCCTTTGCTTCCTCCTGCGTCTTCTGGTGTATTTCATTTTCTTATACTGGTGAAAATAAAGTCGTGTTCAGGAGGCGGCCAATAAAACATCACACGTCAGGCGCCCGCCCTCACAGCAGCCGCTCGGCATGCTAATTTAAAGAGCGATGGCACAAGCACGAGGCAGCACTAACATGATAATGCCGGGGCTCAGGGGGAGCCGCCGCCACAGTGAAACTTTACTTGGACAGAGGATACAGTTTTTAATTTCAGCCCTCAGCAGATCAGCGCCACCCTTCATTAACCTGCCCCGACCTGCTCATTAATTCACATTCCTGCTCTAATTGGGCGGCGGCGTGTGTAATGGCCGCTGTATTCTCGTCCTCTCCGTGTGGAGGAGAGAGGAAATGATGAACTGAAGTGACGTCGAAGTTGGGGAATGGATGCTATTTTCTGAAAGGATAAAAATGGCGGGGGGGCAGGACACCGGAAATGTACTAGGCTTTGTTATTGTTGTCATAGCAGCTGCTGCTCTTGCGCGAATGACTCTGAGGAAGTTCCTGTCCAACAAGCTGTCGTCACTTTCACAGCACCTGCATCTACTTTACCTCGGAGACCGAGTGAGGAAACTTTTCTGTTTTTCCCCTGTGAGAGAAAGTGAGCAGGATGTAAGGTCTTTGTTAGAGAGTCACTCTGCAGTTATTAAACGTTCCACAAAAGGCCAAATGTACGGTTTGGTCTTAAACTAGTTCTGAATTAATAATTGTGCCCACTCGCAGGCTCTTTGTGTTTGTTTTACATTAGCAGGGTGCTCTGGTAGCCTTGACAAGTCAAAATTACCAATTGCTTCAATATTCATACAAATATTATGGAAACAGTTATTTTGTCCAGTTGGTACTGAATAGCTGGGAACACATCATTTCTACACTGCAGTTGAATAATTGTTGTGATTAAAGGGCACAATATACTTTTTTTATGTCCACTATCTCCCCATCTCATGAATTGTGACAGTTGTGACGTCACAGTGAAGTTGACCTTTAATATTTTAGATGTGAAATATCATCAGTTCATTTTATCCTGACATTTGTGTTGAATTGTATCATAATTGGCAAATGATGTCGATGAGTTATGGCAGACAAAATGTTTTGTTTTGTGAGGTCACAAACCTTCGCCAATGACCCGTGACCAAGTGACGATCCACTGTGACGTCACTCGTTGGTTTGTGAACAGCTGTTTCAAAGCCTCCGGGTTGTAATTTGACCGTCTGCCATCTTGGAGGAAACCATATTTGGAGAAGGTGGAGCTGAGGAGGAGTGAGGGGTGGAGCTGACCTGCTCTGTACTCTATCCTGATTGGGTGGTTCAGTCTGTCAATCACAAAGTAACCACGCCCCCAAATTATCCCCTATTTTATGGTCTATTTTCCTCTAAACGGACCATCATTTAAAAAATGAACTTCATGTTGTATTAAAGACTTGAAAATAGAGACTGAGACCATAAACTCATTAGGAAAACGTTTAACGAGCTAATAAATCAGGGACATTTTCCCATAGACTTCAATACAGTCTGACATCTGTTTACAAGAGTCACTCTCTGATGGTCCAGAGATAAAATGCAGATTTCAGGCTACACTTTACAGAGTCAATGTCGACTTTAATATAAAGTGCGACCACCAAAATCTAATCACTTCCTGTTTGACTCCAGATGGACTTTTGTGCTAAATTTGAAGGGATTCAGCTTCATAACGTTCATAAGGCCAAAACCATCCTTTCTGAGGTCGCTGTGACTTTGACCTTTGACCTCTTACTACACAATATCGGGACGTGGCTGTTGCACGTGTGGAGGTATGAAAAAGAGTCAGTACTCCTCCCGACATGCCGTGACTTTCATTACACGCAAACACACACACACACGGTGTTGCAAACACCCCCATTTTCACGCTCCGTAAGTCTTCGACTCAAAGCATTTTCACGGGTTGCCGTTAAGCAAAAGCTGCTGATTCAGCTACATTTTTAAACCTCCATATGCTGCGTGGCTCCACTTCGCTGAGCCTCTAATTCCTTAAACAGTGTTTTTACTCCCTCTACCTAAAGCAGGAATCATTAAAGACTCAATCAAGGTGTGGCACCAGTGTCAATAGCAGCTCTGTACACAATGACGCTGGATTTGCTGATGGAAAATGTTTTGGCAGCCTTCAGCTTCACCGCACCGTCATCTTAATACGGACCCACGCTGCCGTGGAAGTGCTGCTCAGGCTCTTTTGAACTACACCTCATCTCTGACCTGCTCCAATCTGCACTGTGTGCTGCATTTATAACAACTTTAGACACGTGGCCTTGATGTATTGTATGTGAGAACGATGACTTTAACCTGCGTTTCTGGACAGCATCGACAGCCTGGTGATGTAGTGAGCTTCACGCACCGTGAAAAGGTGCAAAGCATCCATTTAAACTTATTCCAGAAGGACGTGAAGGCCACTAATTTGAGGTCGTCATGCCTCAACAAGCTCGATTGATCATTTGGTTCTGTTTAGGTCGTGTGTGTCTGAAAGTTTTGTTCTGGATGTATCAGGATTATCACAGATGGACATGAAGAAGGATTAAGAATAGATAAATATATAAAAAGCCCAGCCTCCATCATGACAATTTAGATTTACAACTTCTTCTGTTTTTGTGGTCTAAATATGGATCTGCATCATTTCTGCCAGTTTGTGTTGTGCTCATGAGTCTGTGTGAACATCATATACTTGCATCAGTTTTAACAAGATATTGGTTTAAATAATCGTCTATTGGTCTTCATGCAAACTGGTTCTGACCATAGACTCTAAATAAAGATAGACGTAGCCTCACTGACATCACCCACAGGTTTCTAAAGAAGCTCAGAGTGAGCTGCTCCACCGTTGCCACCTTGGCAGCACCTGACTCCACCGGACTCTCGGCTCATCCACAAATGGACAAAAAAAGTGGGGCCCATGTGGAGTCAAGACTTTTATACAATAGGTTCAAGCATACACTCACCAAACTGTATCTAATGGGGTCCCGCCCCTTTTAGCCCGAGAATTAGCCTAGATTTAGGCTTTAAGCAGAACCGGACTCAGCTGCCTCGACCGGTTGTGTGGACGTTCATGTTCTTGAGGTAAAAATCAGATCATGTGCAGAGGTTTTCAGGAAGTTTACAGTGACTTCATCAGAAGGACGTGAACTCTACTGTTTCTACTGGGTTAAGCTGATTTATTTGAGATTGACGTTGATGGTAGGATGTTAACAGGTACTGAAGGTGCGAGAATTTCATTTCTCTTCTGAGACCTTTGAAACTTTATCAGTGATAATGTACAATCTAGACCAGCATGAACGTCTGCCTTTAGACGATATGGGACCTTTGAGTAAATGCGTTGTGCTATCATGAACTTCTTTTCTACCATCATGTCCCTTAGAACAAATGAATTTTTAATGAACCAGCAAGGCCACAGTGTTTATTAATGTTTTTCTATTAAATACAGCAGCATCAACACCAGAGCGACGTCACCACAGGTGATGAATTGGCGTCTCACTTTTTTCAATGAACGGCCGCGATTTCACATGAAAACACAAAAAAAGTCACACGCAGCACAAACTTCATTTGTGGAGGATTTTTTTTTTTTTTTTTTTGTGCTGATCCGCTCCCTGGGTTCTTCCCCGGTTCTGCCTCTCCCTCTCAGTCATGAAAACGATGACTGTAGGAGATCTGTGCACTGATCCCACAGCAGCATTCGCCTAATTGGATAAACCTGGGAAATAATAATATGGGCTTGGGAGGAGATGATCAGCTTAGAGGCGGGCCATCCCTCACCTGCTGACTGTATCTTTCTACCTCCTCATCTCAGGTGATTAGAGAAATCCCCCGGACCCTGTCAGAAACTCCGAATCAGCACACTCATACACTGAGGTAAGTGTGTGTGTGTCAGTCTATAAAATACATGCATGAAGCTTGATGTGTGTGTGTGTGTTCCTGTAGTGCATGTCTGCTCGAGTGCAACTGCCCTAACAGGACGAAACAGGGCATTTTTTGGGGGACTACTTTCAGCTGCGGATTCATACGTTTTTCGGTGCTGTAGTGACAGCACGGGACTGACTGCGTATGTGGGACACACTCAAAATAAGCTTCAGTGTGTGTATTTACGGTAACGGAGGAACATGTCACCCGGTGCAACAGTGTGACGCACTGATGTGTTTTTAACAGTTGCTGAACAACAACACGGCTCCGAGGCTCAGGGGAATAAGATCCACCAGGCTTCAGCTACACAGACAACACTTAGCAGGATAAACCCAGTGTTTATTTTTGCTGTTTCATGGGATTTGTTGACAGTAAAGGAAATATCCTCGGCTTTATCCTTTAACAGAAGTTCATCTCAAAGACTTAGTCTGACAATAAGTAGTCGCCAGGAAAAAAAACAAAACAAAACCTTTTTGTGAACTGCAGTTGCGTTCGGTTTATTTGATCCAAGTGTGGGTCTAATTAACTTTGGTTTTTCTAAGTACATAAAATTTATTTATAGAGCATCCTTTGAAACCTGGATTACAAGGTACTGTACAGTGGAAACATTTAAGAAAACACATGGAAAATAATAAAACAATAAAAGTCACACAGAGCGGAATCACACACTACGAGGTAAACTAACCTGCTGCCACAGAGAAGAAGTGTGTGTCGTTACACCTGGTGTTAATTTATATATTATATATATATATATATTCACTCGTTCACTCACACTCGTTCATATTGTTTATTCATATAGGACTTAGATTAAAGTAAAGCCAATGCTTAAGAGTCTTAAACCTGCATCTAATCCAATGACCATCAGGGGGCGACTCCACTGGTTGTTAAAGACGTCAGATTGTATTGAAGTCTATGGGAAAATGTCTCCACTTCTCCCTTGATTTATTAGCTCAGTAAAAGTTTTCCTGATGAGTTTATGGTCTCAGTCTCTAGTTTCAAGTCTTCGATACAACATGAGGTTCATTTTTTAAATGATGGTCCATTTAGAGGAAAATAGACCAGAAAGCAGGGGATGAATTAGGGGGCCACATTCTGGTCACAACGCATGATACACGCAGTAACATACATTTTTCCTTTTCCAGACCAAGTGTGCAGATAGAGATTTAACATCTACCTTTAGACCGTATGGACCTTTAACATCTACCTTTAGACTGTATGGACCTTTAACATCTACCTTTAGACCGTATGGACCTTTAACATCTACCTTTAGACCGTATGGACCTTTAACATCTACCTTTAGACCGTGTGGACCTTTTAAGTAACTGCTGTTGTTTACTGAGAAAGGCCCAGGTGCCTCCTGAGGTCAGGCCTCCACAGCGTCAGCTCCTGCTAGCTCTGTTTTAGCATTGTGAGTAAATACAAAAGCACAGAGAAGTCAGTTACATCCTGGCATGTGCCGTCGTCTTACCAGGCCGGTTTGACTGATTGCACAGGTGTTTCCTAAAGCAAGAAAACAGAAAATGTTTTTTTTTTTTTTTTAAATCAAATCGAAGCAGCAACGCCGGGAACAATAACAAACGCTGTCTTGGTACCAGACTGGTTGACTCACGAGTCCATGTTTGCCTTACTTTGCTGCCAGCAGACTGCAAAAGAAAAACGAATGACTTTGACTTTCAGGAAGCGGAGGTTTAGCAGCGAGAGCGTCGGCTGCGTGCATGCACTCTGTTTTTTGTGTCGCAGAGTCTCACGTTAATTTGTTTGGTCGCTTATCTGCTCTGCTGCTGTAAAAAGGGGAGAGAGCAGGAGGCGGCGTAGATAAAATTTCAGTCTGAGGACAAAGACGTGGGTCAGGTTTGGGTCACCTGAGCCCTCCAGTCCATCTGAGGCTTATGTGATAATACAGAGAGCAGAGGTGTCTCCTGTGTCACCCACAAACAGAGAAAACAGTAACAATACTAGATTTTACGCATCAGACTCATCTTTTACGTTTTATTTCCTTCTTATTTTTCCAGCTGATCTTGTTCAACCAGGTTTCAAGTCTTGACTCAGATCCGAAAGCAGGGATGGATTGAAACAACAATCCAGGCCGGGGATCTGACTCCATCCTACCTCCCCCAGCCCCCCGTTCTCATAAATCGTGCTAATTCTGTTTGTGGAGGTAACAGGTATTAAACTAGTAGGTGGGAAATTATCCAGATACAAACAAACATTGGTCCTGACAAGCTTCTTGTTAAGATTCATGGGATGGAAACAGTTGAGAAAATGCTTTTAAAGTGAAGGGGCAAAAAAAAAAAAAGCTAAATATAGAAAGCTAGTAAAAAACAGGAAATACTACAGGAAATGCTCCTTTAACCATTTTAGACCCACATTAAAGACTCAATAAAGACCAGATTCACTGTAATAAGGTAGAGTAGCTCATAAAACAAGAAAAAACTAAAACTCCTCAGCTCCACCTTCTCCTCCAAATATGGTTCATTCTGGTTTCAAAAAACCAAGATGGCCGACGGCTAAATTACAAACTGGAGGCTTGAAAACAGCAGCTCACAGACCGATGGGTGACGTCAGGGAGGATCGACACACGGTGGTAGATCAGGGTTCTCATCTTGTCTCCTGGCTGATTCTGACAAACAAACATTCATTTTTTTTTTTGTCCTCTTGGTTTAGAAATGAGGACTTCTTGATCAGGACACATGCTGAGTGCGTAACCATACCATGAATTCATAAAAAAAAAAAAAATTAGATTAAGAATTATTTATGTTCCATCTAAAGACACAAAGGTTTATTTTTCCTAAAACATGGAAACATGATTCTCTCCAGGGATGTAAATATTGACAACATTAAATATTCACCTTCATGTCTTACATGTTTTTAAGCCTCTATAAGAGGGTGCACAGCAGCATCCACATTTCCATCTATTCTCTTCTTTTCTATTTTAGCTTTATTTTTGCAGTAAATGTGCTGAACACTCTTTGTTTTCCAGTAAGAACCTGCCTCACATTTCGTCAGTTTCTACACTTTTAAAAAGTCCACAGACAGCGAATGTGTTTCGTTGCATTGATGTGACTCTGATGTTAGGACGCTCGTGACTGAAGAGAGCGGTACGTTTTCAGTGATGGGACAGGGGGGTTGGAGAAGGTGTAAGAGGCACAGAGAGAACAGACACATCTGTCATGGGGCTCTGGCAAAAAGAGAAGAAAGCGGGGAATAAAAACAGACAACACGTTGACTGACAGATTGTGTGTCTGCCTGAGGTCACGATTACCAGTCGTTGCGTTAGGAAACGCATCATCGGCGAGTCGGCTGCACCGCGGGTAACAGGAGCTGCCAAAAGTCTCTGCATGAGCTGCAGCCGAAATGACAATTTTTTTTTTTTTTTTTTTTTATCCCTGCTCGCCACCTGAAGTAAACAGGTTCCTGGGATGTTTATGTGACGTTCCCTCAGTCTGAAAGCAGAGTTTGATTCACAGAAGAAGAAACACTCGAGGCACAGTTTCCATCAGTGGAGCTGGTGGCCAAAGTCACCGCCAGAACTAAAGAAGGACAGAAAAAAAAAACCTCTTTAACCTGAAATCAGACGTGTCCTGAGGTCAAGAACATCGCTCAGCCTTCATCTTGATAGTTTCTTGTTTTGCAGGTGTTCTGTGTTCAATAACGCAGGTGGACCGATGCAGAACTTAAGAGCGCTCCGGTCTGCTGCAATTCAGGGGCCGGCGTCCCTCAGAGGAAACCGACCGCGTCAGGCAAGACTAGACTGCCCTGTTTCACGGGCTCCTTCATATGCCGGCAAATGTGTCCTCCTTTTCCTTTTCCCAAGATTCATTGCAATGATAATTTTAATTAAAAATAATATGTAAGTGAACCCCACCAACACACAGCCTGATGATTACCCTATTAGATGTAGTATATGGACTCAGCTGTTAAAACTAAGATCCTTGAAACCTCAGGCGACAGGAACTGCGGTTTGTGAAGGACGGAGGAAAACACCTTCGTAGCCTGAGCAGCTTTTGAATCGGGGCACAGCTTTACTGAGGCACAGAAACAGGTTAAAGCAGCAGAGAGACGTCCTGACATTTATTTCCAAAACTGTCCTGTAAGAATCGAGCCTTTTGGTCGTCCGTCGGCAGGTTATTATGACCTCAAGCGCTTATTTTAACCGAGATCACCACCTTTTCCTAAACCTAACCAAGCCGTGGCACAAGCCAAGGAGACACTCCTGTTGGCTGGAAAGAAAAAATGACCCGTGAGGTTGCTCAGACCGGAGAGGTGACGTATAAACTCCAGCTGACACCGGCCTGTTCCGTTCAGAGAGCAGAGTATTATTCATCATCACGACTCCATTTGAAAGTAAAATGGGAGGAATTTCCCTTTAAAAAAAAAAAAAACAGATCTCATAGCAGACTATTAATAAATATTCATTTGATGATCATTGATCCACTTTTTGAACCATGGAAGCTTCACACTTCCGAGTAAAACTGTTGCATTTCATTCATATTATTTTCATATTATTATTTTCAGGATGTTGTTGAGGATATTGCGACTGAATTAATATTTTGGACATGAGACATCAAAGGACTTGCAGGTCCTCGCGAGTCCGGACATTTGGACCTGATCCAAAACCGACCGGAAGCAGATGTTCATAATGTATTTTTAAAAACCGGGGCCAGATCTGAAGGGCACCCAAGGACGGTCAGACCTGGTCTGAGGACAGACCCACAAACGAGGAGAAATCGCTCATAAAAATAAAAAAAAAAAGGCAGAAAAAACAAAGTCAGGTGGGAACGAAGGAGCCGGAGAAATGAAGTAAATGTTTCCTCCGTTCAGAAAAAAAAGCAAACGAGCATAAGTTAGAAGAGCAACCGCTTGAGATCAATGACAGTTTAGCTTCATGAAAGCAAGAAAGGAAGAGTTTGGAAGTTAAAGAGGGAGGAGGGGAGGGTGATGAGTGACGAGATGGAGAAGAGTGAAGTGGGGAGATAAGTAAAGGAGTAGGCTGAGAGAGAGAGGGGAGGACGGATGAATGGTGGTGGAGAGTAGAGAGAGAGAGGGAAAAAAAAAGAGATTAAAATGTGTAGAGGAGGAGAAGCAGAGGAGGATAAAGTGGAGAGGGGCGTATGACGGTCTGGCAAGTCTCCAAAGGCTCCCGGCGGCGATCCAGCTGCTCCTGAAGGCCACCTCGAAAACACCCGTCAGCGGTGCCAACAGTACAGGAAGAGAGAGGCTGGGAACGAGGGAGCGAAATGGAAAAGTTCGGAGGGAAAAAATTGGAAAATGAAATATGGAGAGAGGGGGAGATGCTCAGCCAGGACACGGAGGGGGTGCGGGGAGGGGGGTACAAAAGCAAAGAAACAAGCTCAGAATCCTCTTGCCGCCGCCGCCGCCGCCACAGCGACGAACGGAAAGTACTAAATAATTTAAATGCAGCAGCAGAAAGATTCACTCGGATGGTTCGACAGGGAAACGCTCAACTTGCATTTTGTGAGGATCTCATCAAATTAAAAACACCCCCGACACCTCTGATGTCCATGTAAAACATTTACACATAATTAATTAAAGTGCGTCTGAAGCGCCGGTGTCCCCAGCGTCTGCACACAGTTGTTTTAAACCCAGATTTTTACAGTTTTACAGTCACTTCTTAATTCAGCAAAGTTGGTGCCGGAGTTTGGTTTGGTTGGAGAAAAGAAGTGTCGCCGCCGCGTCTCAGAACAAAGATTAAATAAAAATATAATTAAGGAACGACGCAATTTCCCACAGGCTAAAAATGATCAGGGGACTCTTATCTTCGCCAGGATATGGGCAGTCATTTTGACTTTGCCATTTTCTCAGGGGATTAAAACCAGCAATCTTCCCCCAGGTGATAATTATTATTCTTGTGGGACTGGAGGATGCATGTTTCAGGACGTTCTGGTCTGGGTCTTATTTACTGATAAAGATTTACAAGCTGTTTTTTTCTTTAAGCTCGATTCGAGCAACACTTTTACATATCGATATCCTCAGCAGACGCTTGTACACGTCTGAGCAGAGACTGTCACTGTCAAGATGATGCTGAAAAGGTTGAGGGATTGATTCTGAAGTCACTCAACGATTTAACTGTCAGAGCTTTAACCGTAACATGTAACTGAATGCTAACCCTTTAACACCCACATCCAGTCTTTTCTGTTTCTTCATCTCTGTGTTTTTCATTATAAAGTTGTGATTTTTAAAAATGTCCCCAAGTCTCCTCATCTTCAGTCTCAGCGCAACCTCAGCTCATTATATCTGTGACTCAGTAAAGACTCTGTTCACTGTAATAGGGGATAGTAGCTCAGAGAACAAGAGGAAACTAAAAACACAGTGAATTTCTCCTGATTTTCTAGATAAAAACACTGTAAACCAGAATAACCAAAGAAAACTTCAACACAGGAAGTTCCACACATGTGTTTGTGTTGTTCTAGAGCTGATTTGAAGTTTCTCTCTTTATCTGATCTGAGTTCTGCTCATTCTTTGGAGCAGTAATGATGAAAAATCAGCTCCAAAGCCTCTAATGCTCTAAATATCTTATTGTCCATGTCTCTCTGTCTTTATTCTGTCACTACAATAAACTCAGAGCAACTTCTCCTCACTCTGAGATCAGAAAAATACAGGATTGATCCCATTGACTTTGGCTACAAGCAGCTGACAGCTAGGCCTCTGAAGGAGACACTCTGATTGGCTGCGACATCACCCACTGGAGCCAATAGGAGCGTCCCATGTAGAGACGTGACTTTTCAATTCATCACATATACTTTTAATATATATGCACACAGAAATTTTACAAGGTATTCTCAGGGTTTCTCTACAGCAGGAGTCAGGCTTTATGACGCAATGGTAAGGGCGGGAATAGCTGATGACACAAAGCGAAATCCAAAGCGTCTCATTTGGGTTTGGTCTTTGTGGTCTACAGCCCCTGAGTTGGGACACAGCTGCTGTGTCGAAAGTCACTGTGGACCTTTACCCAATCTTAACCAAGTCCTGTGAACGCCCCTGAAATAACACTGCAGTTACTACATGTGGTCATTGTGAAGGAAAACAATTGTTATCAGTGGCTAAACATGTAAATTAACAACAGATCATCATAAATGATGATTTTTCAGGATACAGGATTGTGTTTAAGAACCCTCTGCATTTATTAAGGTAACTTACACAGTATTTACCCGAGCAGTGTTTTCTTTACTGCCCAACCTGTTTACAGACACAGTTTGACCTGCGTGGACATATATGATTTATTTTATTGGAGACAGCACCGCCATCGCAGTTCCCATCACTCCACATCATTTCCAGTGTGGTTACGTAATTTGAATCGTGTGCGGGGGATGGCTCAGTGAAAGCGATGCTGTCATTGAGGTATTTACAGTATGTAGACACTCTAAATGTCGACTGCTGAAAAACACTGACCACAGATAGTATCCGATTCCGAGGATTATGACTGAGAAGAGATTATTCCTCCGTTATCTACTCGTGCAGGTGACGCAGCCGGACGCCAAGCGCTCGTTAAACTGTGATGTTTCTCAAGGTGACACTTTGTCTACTGAGTTTTACACAAGGTAAATGTAAAAAGGATAAAACGTCTCCGAGATCATCTTAGACTGAGGACGTTTTTGAGAGGAGCATACTTGTCCTCCCACCTGCTCTTTTCACATTCTTCTTTCCTTCCTGGACTGTTTCACTGAAGCAGAAATGCTGTTAAAAATATCCAGGAAAAACCCCTATCTGCTCATCTCCGGCCCGACTGAGGGCCGACAAAGGAGTGAAATAAAAAACCTGTTGGCATTTTAAAACGTTCCCTGTCACTTCTCACAAAATAATGGCTGCAGGAAATATCCTCCCATGAGGCCTTATGATAATAGGCCCATATGTGCCGGCCACGGTGATGGTAATTAATTGCTACACAAAACTTGTGAGGTCGCTCTGCGGAGTACAGTGACCTCCAGACATGAGTGCAATGACACAGTGGGGTTTTTACAAAGTGGAGAGCACCGTCAGGGGACGACCAGGAGGGGGAGAGGAAGGGGAGGGCAGATTAGTTAGCAATTTGACCTTTCCCATAAGGCACCAGCTCATTGCCTGGTTTTTCTTTTGTCACTAGATTAGAGAATTTAAATGCGGTGGGAGGTCAGCGAGGGATTTACTGCACAGCGCGGTCAACCAGGCTCCGTGAACATCTCTAACTCCACTCTGTGGGCGTGTCGCCGGCTGAAATATGCAAAAGCTGGGCAGGAGAGGGAGAAGGGGGGGGGGTTTAGAAGGGGAGGGTGGCAAAGGAGAAAAAGAAACCAGAGGTGAAAAAAGATAGAAAAGAGGAAGGGGGGGGGTCAGTGAGAAAAAGTGAGGGGAAAGGAAGTTAAAAGATCAAAGGAAGGAGGGAAGGGACAGGTGAAAAAGAGAGGGAGGAAAAGTCAGAAAGGCGATGAGAGAGGGAGGGGATGAAAATAGTAGAAAGGAAGAGAGAAATCATGCGTGAGTGAAAGAGGCTGATGAAAAAAGAGAGGGAAGAGGAAAAGGCAGAGCTTTGCAAGAGGCATTGAGATGAACTGAGGGAAAGAGGAGGGAGAGTTTTGATGATGACAAATGAAATCGAGGGAGTGCAGGATGAAGTGAAGCAAAAATAGGTGAGGGGGGCGCAGATAGGAGCCAGCAGGGTTACAGAGAGTCGACAAAAGAGAAACCAATGAACGCGCTTCAAGCTGAAGAGAAAAATGAATATAGAGTTTGTCACGTTGAACGAAGGATTCTCCTGTTATCTCTCAACATTTCCAGTATCAGGGCAGTTGATAATCCTGAAGCACCATCGAGTCAGATGAGCCCAAAGGGTTGTGAGAATCTGAGTTGGAAACAGCTGCCACTGTTTTCATTTTGAGCCCCGAGAACAGATTTCGACATTGAATGTTAACAGACTGTGAAGACCAACTGAGCCCGAATGATTTGTCCAAATTTTGACTGTTACTGATCCAACAATCACAGTTAATTCTGCCCTTTAAACTGCTCAGCACTTAAAGCTCCCATATTTTAACTTCTCCTTTTATTTTAAAGAGCTGATATCCATAAGAAGATGTATTTGTGGTTTTAAGAACCAAAAACCATCTCAGTGTAGCTCTGGTAACAACAGGTCAGTCAGCCAATCAGGAGACAGGATCTGAGCCGCTCTTCTGCAAAATACAATCCTGCAAAGTTGGATGGTGGGTCCAGGTGGGCAGGGCTTGGGTACTGCTTTGTTGTGACATCACAAAGTTCCAGAAGTCCTGACTGGCTGGTTTTAAGGCTCAGTTTCTGAAAACAGGCCGTGAGCTTTTCTTTGTGGACTGAAACCTTTGATACTTTCACTGTATTAATATAGAACCTAGACCTAAAGGACATTTTTGGAAATATACTGTATTCTTGAAAAGAATTAAGTTAAATTAATACCACTCATATCTGTCTGCTAAATGTGAAACTACTGTCAAGATTTTAACACTGGAGACATGATATCTTTTACACATTATTATTTATAGAGATTAAACAAAGAACAATATCTGGCTTAGTGAGCTTTAGAGGTGGTGGGAGGTGGCTGTTTCCTTGTTTCCAGGCTTTGTGCTATGAGCGTGTGATCGTCCTTACTTAGAAGGTAGAAAAGCACAGAAGCCAGTTTCTCAAGATGTGGAATCATTGCTGTAACATTCACCAGGACAGACCATCACGATGACTGAGTGGGTTTGTACGATGCTGACGCAGGGGCAGGGGGCTGTAAATTCTGGAAAACATCAAGGCCTGACCAACCACGTCCCTGTGAAGAGGCTTGACATGATGCATTGCCTCAGAAAAACCCCAAAGGAAAACTTTATGAATGACCACTCATTGTTTTGTGAGCTATAATAAACTACACACCAAAGTCATTGTTGAAATCTCGGAAAACGGACGTCATCACTAAAAATAGATCCAACTGTAATAGGTCCAAGATGTAATAGATGCTACCTTTAAAGCCTGTTCAGTTGCTGAGTCATACTTCATTTTCTAAATGATTCTGCTGGAGCTGCTGCAGTTTCCCATTTTGAAAAGCGGAAGCAAAGACCAAGAACGACGAACCTGTAAAAGGTTGTGCGTTGGTGAAAGCAGACTTTGTCATTCGTCACCTGAGTGATATTGATATGTTGTTGATGTAATTTAAACATCTCCTAGGCTCAGCCCTCTAATTGATGAACACCAGCAGATACAGTAAGATGTGTATATGTCTTGTTGTGATGCTATAAAACACTCAGGTGCTAGCACAGGGATACACTGCCGCTGGGTGCCAAACCGTTGGCATAGCAACCTGATTGTCTTCGACCGATGTCTTGTTCCCTAGAGACAGAACAAAGAGCGGGGATCTCGGAGGACGTTGATGCAGAGTGAGTCAGGAGGCGCCCACAAAAATCTGAATAATCCTGGTCCTGCTGGAGTCCTTGAAGTATGGAGGATGTGACTGGAAATGCTTGAGACTTTTAGCACTTAATTATCGTCAAATTAATTAAAAATTAAAGGGCCTTTTACGCATGCAGACTAGTTTATGGAAAATGCTTTGGCAAATCTGAGAAATGAATTGTGATGATGTCACAGCGATGTCATCAGGATTATCATGAACTGGACTTGAGATGTGTAAAAAGAAAACCGTAAATACAAACTGAAGGTTTTGGGTTTTAAAAATGGCATTTACTAGGCAGGGAAGGTACGGGAAAACATGCTAAAGAGCTGCATTATGGGAAGTGTAGTATGTTTTTGGACCTAGATCCATACTGGAGGATGATAGTCCTCACCTTGGCTTCTTCTTTTTCTGCATTTGTCTTTCACAAGGTCTCTCTTAAGTCTTTTAATATTATGCATTAAAAGTTATGCAAGTGCAAGACTAATTTCCTTTTCTAGTTTGTATTCTGTGTTTAAGAGATGAATTAGTTCGTCTTTGTTAGAGTAGAACAGAACGCCAGATTCATTTTGAAAAGAAAACTCAATCTGAAAGGGAATCAGAGAGAGGCAGGCCCAAATTTGAAAATAACTCGACCCTATCCAGAATTTGGTCGACCTGAACAGACCCAGGTTGTCAAAGAGCGGCACTGATGATAAACCAATTAAACACAGACCGTGGTCAAAAAGAGCAGGAGTCTTTTCTGCACTTTACACTTCACGTTCTCCACAAAATAAACCTGCTTTTAACCTATGAACTGGTTCATACTAATAAAGTCTGTAACTATTTGTTTTCTAAAGTATTTTTGGGTGTTTTTATGACTGAGCTGCAGAGAGAGCGCGACTTCCTGGTGAGCCTTTATTGGATAGGAAAGTGGAGAGAGACAGGAAATGAGGGGACGGAGAGCGTGCAGGAGAGAGTCCGGGCCGGGAGTCGAACTGGGAACTTGCCTGCTCTGACCCTGAGCACCAAGTTATTACCCCCCCAACCGGTCAGCTATCAGGTCGCCCCATCTGTAACTGTTACACTTTATGTTGGTTTTTCTTTTCATTTGTCACCTGTCTCTTGACTGCGTTCATCGCTGGGTCGACCACTAGAGTCGTCATGTTGATCCGTTTGCAGATTTATGCAAATATCTTGGGCTGGAGCTTTTGAGCTTTGAACACGTCTCTGCAGGTTCAGTTTCAGATGAGGAAAACGTGACAGATGCCATGTGGCAGGCTGCAAATTTCACTTCTTCAAAAACAGCAAAACAAAAACAAAACTCAACCAGCGAGACGACGACACCGCGGAGCTGTACGTCTGTTCAACTCCGGCGGCCTCGACTGCTGAGGAGAGGAGGCCTCCTTAACACCAGCTGTAACTCGTTCAGCGCTCCATGAGAGGCCATCAGCGTTGCGTCACACTAGATACTGAATGGTAAAAGCTCTTCATGGCTCTATTTCTGTCCTGTGAAATGACAACAAGAAGCCGCCGCCGCCGCCGCCGCTCTGTGGGTAATCATCTGCTCTGAACTCTGTTAAGAACACATTAGTGGTTAAGTGCTAATAATTATGAAGATGTCTGCTGAAAGACAGGCGACGGCTTTAGATATGGATTTGAAGAAAAATGACAGTACTGTGTCACTGAGTGAATCGTTTGAATCAATACCCACATGAGTGTTAACCACAAACTGTCCATAAAAATGGACGTAATCTCTGGGTCTGTAAAGTGAAGCCAATGCTGAGGAGCCTTAACCCTTCATCCTCTCTAATGACCATCAGGGGGCGACTCCACTGGTTGTTAAAGAAGTTAGATTGTATTGAAGTCTATGGGAAAATGTCCCTACTTCTCCCTTGATTTATTAGCTCAGTAAACGTTTTCCTAATGAGTTTATGGTCTCAGTCTCTAGTTTCAAGTCTTCAATACAACATGATGTTCATTTTTTAAATGATGGTCCATTTAGAGGAAAAAAGACCAGAAAGCAGGGGATGAATTAGGGGGCGTGGCTACGGTGTGATTGACAGACTGTACCACCCAATCAGGATAGAGTACAGAGCAGGTCAGCTCCACCTTCTCCTCCGAATGTGGTTTCTACTGGTTTCAAAAAATCAAGATGGCCGACAGACAAATTACAAACTGGAGGCAGCAGCTCACAGATCGATGGTGATGTCATAGAGGGTTGACACTTGGCGTTAACACACGTTTTTACTTTGACAATAGCATGTCGAGGATTTCATAGTTTTCTCCTCCTTTGCTTTGGCACCTTTACAGTGATGCTCAAGACTCAGTGTGTTGTGTATTCTTCACTCCTTTTCCTTCCCTTCACTTGGCCATGGTGTGTTCACTTGACCGTGTATATACCGCGCTCCTTTATTGACATTTATAACTAGCTGTTCTGTCATTGTTAGCGCTGGGTCAGTTGATTTTCAGCCACAGTCTTTTCAGCTACAAGCAACGCTGACCTGCTGCAGTTTCACTGGAGAAGTTCTTTAGTCAGCAGGTCAGTTCTACATCAGACCACTCCGCCCTGCAAGGAAACACAATTTGCAAACTGCTGTGAGACAGCAACCGATATTAACTGTGTTAACTTATTGTCCAGTTAGCAACAGCTTGGCTAGCGTGCTATACTGGCTGGATAGAGTTACCAGTTTCAGGCTGGTTTTCCAGTTTCTATAGTATAGAAATAGAAACACTGCAGAAAGTCGTGTGAATCAAATACTGATTGGTTTGTATGCGTCAGTTTGTCATCATCCAGGCTGTCGCTACAGCCAGGGAGTCATACGCACTCGGCTAAATGCTGGTGGCCTTGTGCACAGATTATGTGTTCATGATGTTTCCAGCTACTGTATATGTAGCATGTTACCAGTTAGCTCTCCAGCTGTTTTGGCTCATTAACACAGCTCACAAATGGTCACGATGTTACCAGGCAGCCATTTATTTGGCTGATATTTCTTAGTGTAACCAGGCACTTAGAGATTTATCAGTTCAATTATCCACAAACATAATGAACTAAAATGAAGTAGTTAAGAGTCCAACGCTCAGTTTAACAAACAGCCTTGGTTCCCTTCAGTTGAATCAATCCAAAAGAAATTAAGTTCACCACCCAGTTTAGTTCATCTTAACTCGAGCAGAACTCCAGCTCAAAGTTCAACACGAAATACCTTTAGATCGACTTCAGTTTTTCACACTTCAAGAGAAGTATTTCACACCTCAGTTCAGTTTCCATCAACGGTCTAAAACACAGCTGTGGATGGGTTCAGGAATTCCTGCGGCGAAGGGTTTGCACACATAGTGAAGGGGTCAGCGGCCTACATTTGGCTTCCCAGACCGCTGCTGATGTTGGGCAACTCCGGGGCGGCATCCGGCACAAATGTGAATATCCATCATGTGATGAGTCTCATCTAAAATTATGTAACTTTGATTCATGCACTTGGATAAATTATTCCTCCAAACCAGAGAGTCAGGTGCTGAAGAAAGTGTTTCAAAGGTCCCATATTTTACACTTTTCTAGTGTTTTATTTGAAATGTGAAGATGTGGTTTAAAGCAAAACCATCTGAGTGTAGTTTTACATCTCCTCTCTCAGGCTTCTCTCTAGGAGCAACAGGTCAGTCAGCCAATCAGAAGAGAGGATCTGAGCCTCTCTTGTTGTGACATCACAAAGTTCCAGAAGTCCCGATGGCTGGTTTTAAGGCTGTGAGCATTTATTGTCATAATAACTTTATTCTTATAGCTTTATAAGAGCAGGACATAAATTCCACACACACACAGGCAAAGTAAAAACAATACACATGGACATGGATTTCTGCCTTTAGACTATATGGGACCTTTAACTCTATCAAGCCCACAGAAGTGTATATGCTTCCAAAACGTCATGTTGTCAAGTTAGAGAGGCGTTGTTTTTTTCTCCATCGAGATTCGCTTTCTCAGAAGCTCCGGTATGTCCATGTTTGTCAGCAAGTGACCCATTTTTGTTCCATTAGGTTGATGAGAAGACAGTGAACATACAAGTATAGTTAATGTGAACATTCAGATTTGACAAACAAGTAAAAAAAACAAACAAACACAGATACAGCAACACAGGCATTTCCAAAGCATTTTCTCACTGTGTTACATCATGTCAGTATTGGCTTTGACAAAACAAAAGCAGTCCTAATGTTCCCTGTGATGGATCGCCCACACAAAACAAGTTTTTAAGTCCCTGCAAATGATTTTCAAACTCTACTGAAGTGAAGTAAAACTAGTTTGAATGGGAGGTTGGGAAAATGCATCAATCAATATGAGAAGCTTTTCTAAAGAAGAGCAGCAGGAGTGTAAGCGCACACATTTTGTAGATATTGGGTTCAAACATGCATTGTCCTTTCAAATGCAAAGACTTCACAGTGTAGGCAGCTGGCAGCCGCTGCAGGCTGCTGGGACTCCAAACCTTCTGCATATTGTGTTTTTCCGTGTATGGAAGGGAGGGAATGAGCTCAGGAGGAGGAGGAGGAGGAGGTAGAGGAGGGGAGAGAAGGCGAATAAACAAGCGGAGATGAAGAAATAGGAGAAAAGAGGGATAAGAAACAAAAGGATGAGGAGATACTAGGAGCTGCAAAAGGCAACAATTAATTTTACCATGTGCACTTCAGCCAGTGTGTTGTTATTCAAAGCGTTATGTATTTCTGTTTGCATTAAAAGTTGGACAGTGCTTTGTTACCTTTTGCAGTGTTTGGAGGCACGTGTGAATAATTCATTACCTTTATCGACCTCTGTCAGCGACCAATAGGAACTGCAGGGACATCGACTGAACCTGTTTTGCTGAGTCTCCGGGGCTGATGGCACAGTATCTCCTCACCTCCCATCATCCTCTGGAGCTGTAGCACCGCACCCCGAAACCAATGTCAGCATTAAAATCTCACTCTCACAGCAAGACAGGGGCAGAGTGCCGATCTAACAGTGGTGTTCTTCCTCCTTTGACACTCGGTTGATGCCATTAAAGGTGCTTTATAAGATCCACCTCTACTTCAAGAAGCAAAACCCCAGACAGCACGAATGATATGTTATGTTATGTGCTGGTACAAAAACAGTCAACTACATGTTATAAACAACTAATACATATGAGCTTGAAGATAATATTTTGATTAAGGTACATCAGGTACACAGATCCAACCCTCCCATCTGTTTCTTAATGCATGTTAGTTGCATCTTTCTTTGTTTCAAAGTGTTTGTCCATTTGGGAACGCCTCTGGTGCTGATCCATTTATTGATACCCACGTAGGATGCAGCCATAGGCACTTGGCTTTAAAGTAACGAGACAGAAATTCAGTAAAATATATTGAAAAGAAAGAAAGAAGGACGGCATACACCTTACCCTGTTCATGGCATACACTGGAGGATAAACAGCTCCACTGTAGCCAGGAGGCAGAGGTTGGGCTACCTGTGCTGAGCTGCTTTACAGCATCATACCAGAGAATCCCTCACTCCATGTTTCTCTGTAGACCGTGTGCAACTCTGAGTGAACTCCTCTCACGACTGGACAAAGGTGCAGTATGAGCAGAGCGAGGTGACACTGTCCGGCAGTTAATCGATCGCGAATGGCAGGTCGCTAAAACGGGTCGTGAAATCCACTTTTGCAGCTGTTCACGCACCCGGGCAGTCGGCCCAAGTAAAGACTGTGTGTGAGAGTGTGTGAACCACTGTTGCAGTACTTTGACTTTTAAAAATAGCCAAATATCCAAGTACTTAAAGTAAAAAAAAAAATACAGCAATCAAGGGAATTTTCACCAGCATTGGATTTAGCCCGGCAGTGATTCCTAATGGGTTCATCCAATCGCCCAACGCTATTACCCACATGCACAGGGTTTGTTTTCCCTGCTCTGTACTAACACCATCCTCCAGACTTGCCGTCGGCAGCTGGAGTCTGAGGAAAAGGAAAAGCAGCAGCTGAATTATTGAACAAATCACGGTCCCAGGCTATGTATTTATGTGATATTGGTAATGAGGCCGCTGGAGATCGCGCCGTCAGTCGCAGAGAGAGGAGAAAAAAAGCACCTTTCCAAGCTCTGCGGTGTACGTTTGTGTGTGTATGTGGGATGGATCTGTACTACGGTGACCCTGAGTACAGATGATGACTTTACTGAGCGGTCTACTTCCATTCTTCCCCGCAGGACTCGCTGTTTGATCATTGCATTCATTGTCTGTAATACCTCTAGGTGCTCAAGTGGAGCATCTCTACTTGTTTGTGTGTTGTTCTGGGTAATGTGAATACAGTAGCCAGCAGGTAGTTGAGAGCTCCACAGATCCTTGTGCATTATTTATTCATTCGCTGTGCATTCACCTCACCTCAGTTGTTAAATGGTGTCTGATGTTAAAGGTCCATACAGTCTGAAGGTAGATGTTAAAGGTACATACGGTCTAAAGGTAGACCCCCATGTGGTCTTTGATTATAAAACAGGTCCAGGTTCTATATTAATACAGTGAAAGTATCAAAGGTCTCAGTCACAGAGAAATGCTCACAGTCTGTATTCAGAAACTGAGCCTTAAAACCAGCTGTCAGGACTTCTGGAACTTTGTGATGTCACAATAAAACAGCGCCCCAGGCCCAGCCCACCATCTAACGAAGTATATTATCTTGGACCTTTTAAGCCTGTTGTGTTATAGCATCTGCAACTTCCAATACTTATAATAAAAAGGGGGAAATTAAATGATCTAAATTAAATGATCTTTGTAAGGTGGTGGAACTGACTCAGGGCTAGCAAGTAAAGAAAAGTAAGAAGAAGAGAAAAGAAAAGCAAGGATTTCTGGTACTTTAAGTTGGGAAACAATCATGTCAACAAGCCGCCACCACTCAAATCTGTCTGGTTTCAGTACGTGCCATCTTTACAGCTGACTCTGGACATGCTTTTCATTGAAGCTTTCAGCTGCTCTTCCTCCTGCTGCAACAACATATGAAAAAAGAAAAGAAAATTGGCAAGTTGGCCTTCCATTAATCAATATCACCTCTCATTTCCACGGTGTGTCCCTATGGGCTTTCTCTTTCTTCCTCTGTTCAATTCTGTGTCAGACTTTCAGTATTTCTTTTTTTCACTGTTCATCTCATCAGAGAAGAATCTTGTTTTCCAACCATCTGTTAAAAAAGAAGTCAATTTAAATGACAAAAAAAAAAAAGTATATCATTGCAAACATCAGAAAATGGCTCTGTAAATATAAATGTCCATGGTTACGATTTTCCTACGGTTCAGACAGTTATTACCCGTCTCTTAAGCTCATTTTTCTGTCCTCCCCCTTTCCACTCTTTGTGATCTTCCTCTTGCTGTGGATCACAAACTTTACCTCCGGCCTCTCCCTCTCACTCTTCAGACAAAATATGTGATTATAGGTACAACACACAGACTCCTCTCTTGTCGAGTCAAGTCGTTGAGCGTGACGTGACTTCCTGCTGCGTTCCCGTCTCTCCTGGTCGTAACTAAAAGACTTGTATTTTCTGTTGAGAGCTTCATCCCTGATCATTTTCTGCTGACGGGCAGTGGCTTCGCTTATCATATCCTGCTTCACTCTAACCCCGGCCCTCATCCTTCCAACCCTGGCTATGAATCTCTTATTTAAACTTGAGGTGGGGGGGGGGGGGGTCTTAAATGTTAAATAACAGCCGCTGCTGAACGAGAACTGCTGACGAGTGTAATCTCTGTTGAGTACTTGAGGAAATGTTCGTATTAACTGTAGCTGAGGAATTCCATCACAGCGATGACGTGCCGGATTAGACCTGGTCACGGCAGAACCAGAGAGGTTTAGGGATGAGGTGAAGGTTTGGAGGTGGAGCGTCAAACAGTCGTAAGGCCTGTAGAAAGCTTACAGACGCAAGGATACTCAAACTGCAACCACAGAGTGTATGTTTATGAATATTTCATGACTTTCAAACACTCACCGATCATTAACCTTTCCCTCACACACTGACTACACAGGATTTTGTGTTGAGAGCAGAACTACATCAAATCCAAGTGGATTGAGAGCAGATTTCTTTTGCCACTGTTCATTTTCATTCATCTTTTTAGGGGCATGACTGGGACCGGAGCCAGTCCTACTCCCTAGAAGGATCAGCAGTCGCAGGGGTGACATGTAAAGACAAACAACCTTTCAAGCTCACATTCACATCAACAGCCACTTTAGAGTAACCGATGAACCTGCATACCTTTGGATTGTGGGAAAAGCCCGAGCTCGCTGGTAGTTTCGAACCAAGAGTCTTTCTATCCTGTGCTGCTCATGTTCATCTTGTCCTCTACAACAAACTCTGGCAAAGCCATTTCCTGATAATGCCATTTAGTTATGTTGACAGAAATATTACAGCGTGTTGTTACCGCTGGCAGGATTCAGTTGTACCAGGTTGTTTGGAAAAACATGACTTTGTTTTACATGTTTTTGATGCAAAAATCTGCTGCAGATGCTTCCCACACGTTACTGTAGCGTTGTTCAGCCGTGATAAACCCACTCTCTGTTCTCAAATGAGCACATTCTGGGTTTCACTCGTCATAACAAATGCAGATCAGTTACCAACTTGCCGTTTCTCAGCAAAAGTGGGGAAACTGGATGAAATGCGACCGACGAAGCGAACGTCTTGTTGAGTGCTACTTGGCTCAATTTTGTTTTCATATATGCATCACGGGTCAGGATTGCAAGACAGTTTGGAGACCTTAGAGTTGTTTCTCTATTCTTTGCAGACGATGCACCTTTGTTCATCAGGCCCTGACCTTCTGCATGATCTTCTTGTTTTTTGCAGTCAGGTGTGAAGGAGTTCAGACAAGAGTCAGAACCTCCGAGTCTGGGGTCATGGTTCTTTGCTCAAAAATACTGTTTGTTTTTCTCCTAAGGGTTTGGAGTGAGTAGCCTTAGCCTTAGCTTTCGATTTACCAGTGTGTTCAAACCCTCACCTATTGTCATGATCTTGACTGAGATGAGATAATCCTGAGGGAGCTTGGAGTGGAGCCACTGCTCCTTTGGCTCAAAATCAGCCAGTTGAGGTGGCTCGGGTATGATTGGGATTCTCTCTAAACAGCTTCCTGAGGAGGTGTTTCAGACATGTCTACTTGGGGTAGAGATTAGAGATCATGCATTTTATCTGGACCGGGAAAGACTGAGAGTCCCACAGGAGGAGCTGGAAAGTGGGGCTGGGGAACTTCCTTATCCTGCTGCCACCACTGTCCAACCACTGGATTAGTGTGAGCAGATGAATGGATGGATGTTCCACAGGTCATCATCTTGAAGCACAGTATATTCATTGCAATGCAGATGACACCCAACTCTATCTACTGAATCTGATTATCTTACTTTCTGTGGTATCAGACATCTCAGACAGGATTATCCCAATTTATTTTAGAAAAGTTCAAATTATTGGTCTAAGGAAGCAATAGATATAAAATTAACTCACAAGTCGCTGTATCTTAGCACATTATTCCAATAATAGAGATTTTGAGGTTATGATTTACTCTGATCTAACTCCACAGTTGTATATTAGGAGTTGTGTTATTTAAAGAACAAATCTGGCTTGTATTTCTTTCAAGTCTCTTTTCAAGTGTATGAATCAGCTACAGCTCATACAGAACACTGCAGGGTTTTAACTGATCAAAATAAAAGCGCTCACATCAGTTCTGCACTAAAGTCCTTGTTCTGACTTCCAGTTAGTCTTAGGATAAATTTTATGATCCCAGTCCTTGTCCATAAATCTCTTCAGGAGCTTGTCCCTGACTCTCGTTGATGTACTGTTGAGATATATCACTGGTATGTTCCTCGGATCCACAGACTTTTCTGCTTAGTGTACTGAAAACTCAAACCACCAAGTCTATAATATGAACTTGTGGATTACAACAGTAATGGAAAAAAAAAAAAAAAAAAAACTTTAAATAAATAATATGTCTAATTTTGGACATGTAAATCAATCTATTTGTTATTTATTTAAATGATCTCTGTTTTAACCTTAAAATTTGCCATAAATATGACGTTTCTTTTCCTAGTTTTACCTAAATGAGTTATAGCCATGATTCTTTTTTTTCTCCTTCATCATCAGCGGCTTCTCTGTTAACGAGATGCTCCTCTGATTGGCAGTGGAGGGTTTAGTCTGGTTGTCATTGTGTACATTTCTTAATTAGACCAGATTCTTAACCGAGCCTCCGTAAAGGCTCCAGGTGGGGGTTGCAAGGAGATTGTGTGACACAACTCCAAAGCCTTTATTTGGATGAAAGTGTGGTTCAGCACACACACACTCACTTTAACCCTCACGCATAATCGACGGTATTAAGAATCAACCAAATACATCATGTGCAAATCATGTGATTCAATCAGAATCAGTTATACGGACACCCCTGTTCACATACTTGTGTATAGATCAGTGAAAAGAAATGGGGCCCCTTTGCATCAACTCCCCTATGAAAAAAGATAGGAATTTCTTTTATTTTTTTAATTTTATTTTCAAACTTTTTAATTTTAAAACTTCTGGACGACTACATACCTGAAACAATCAGGCCTCCACCCTGAAGAACTCCATAGGTCATTTTTTTAGGGGTGTCTCCTGAAATGGCGGCGAGAGCGGTGCACCTCGTTTTCGTCACTATAATAACAGTCATAGCTTGGTTAGGTTTGGGAAAAGGTCGTGGTTTGGGTTAGACGGTGTTTGTTGTCACCGTTACAATATTAGCAACATGGTCATGGTTAATAGAAAGAGCCTAAACTGCTACTTTCACATGGGAATCGAACGCTCTCCTCCTCTCCTGTGTCATGTTTCTTTGTTTTGTTGACCCATCCAGTGACTCGATGATAAACTACGTCACCGTACCTTCCTCAAGTCGTCATCACGACAACCACTAGATGTCGCCTAGCAACAAAACGAAAGAGGAGGACAGTGGGATTGTGGTGCGGCGTCCACCTGAAGTGGACTGAATACTAAGTTTCTGTTGACTTACGACTTAAAGAGCTCCAAGTTTGATTGTGTTTAACTTATATTGTACTCAAACCCAACACGCAAATACACAGGCTGAGCCATTCTCTCTTTTTCTGTGTGTTAGATGCTCTCTCTCTCTCTCTCCCTCACATATACACAACTCACGGCTGAGCTGGTCGACTGCCAGCGCTGACACGTTGCTCAGTCTGCATCTGCCAAACAGTGCGACACATGGAAGTGTCTGACATTCAGTGGCAACAATCCCAACAACACTGATCAAACAGCAGATATGAGGCTTACACGCACACGGCGCTCTGCTTATCAGCCGCCAGCAGCACAGGTCTGAACTCCCTCCATGCTAAGTTTATTTCAATAGACGACAAACTCGATGGCACTTCAGTTTACTCCAAGCCAAGTCAGTTCGGTTTGATTCCATTTGACTCAGTTCACTTCAGCTCAGTGCAATTTAATGCATTCACT
Source organism: Rachycentron canadum (assembly GCA_038496675.1). Classification (NCBI taxonomy): domain Eukaryota; kingdom Metazoa; phylum Chordata; class Actinopteri; order Carangiformes; family Rachycentridae; genus Rachycentron; species Rachycentron canadum. Next base: position 1,315,954 of record CM076660.1, on the reverse strand, counting down.
GCGATTCTCCGCTTATAAGAAATGAGTCACAAAATTATTATTATTTTTTTTTCTTTTTGTGTGAATGTGGCCGGCACAGCGGTGTGCGTTTGATAAGAAGTAATCTGATCTGGTGAGTCCCTTCATATCATATCAGGACATAAAACTGACATGAAAAGCATGTTAATGACAAAGCTAAAAGAGATCTGACATGAAAAAGCAGCAATCCTTGAAATCATCTCTGCATTTGCATATAAATGAATGTCCATTTTGTCACTTTATAAAGATAAAATGTAAAAGTGATTCAACTTAATGGTACTTAATAAAAGCTTTAAATCGTTTAAAGGCATATTGCCTTTATTCGGTGAGACTGTCTAGAATACTAGAATAATTTATAAAGCCTATGCTCTCTTTAAAGTGGGAAATTACTACATCCACATCGCCCCTTACTCCAGCCTGGTAACAATGGGAATTATGTGCCCATTCGCTCTGCTGCTCGGGCCACAGGAGAGCGTTTCCTCTGGCCCAGTATACTCACCGGTTCCACGGCCCTAAATACACTGCGTGATGAGAGTCACAATAAGCTGTCGCGGAAAGAGCTTTAAGGAGGAATACGGCTGCACCTGATGTATCAGTTTAGAGGTAACCGAACTGGGAGAAGACGCTCCTGCGATCGTAGCAGATAAGACGTGGTGCATCTTAATGATTCCTCTTCAAGCACCGGAACCACTTTCCTGTAAGGTGAGGAAGTGGAGCGCCGCCGCGTCGTCTTATCGCCTCGGTGGATGAACTTCTCCTTCAGCTCTCTTTCTGCAGGAAATGGATGAGGAGAAGCAACAGCTCCCTCTCTAAGCCGTTCAATAAGCCGTTGTAGAACAAGGATTTCCATTTGCATTTGGAAGCAAAAAGAGAAGATCCTGATATTGTGGATTACTCCTTAGGCTTCGCTCTTCGACGGGAAGAATTAAGGAGACGGGTTTGGGAGCTTTAAATGGAATTCTGTGTGTGTGTGTGTGCACAGGTGTTAATGTTACTCAGCCTTTCACCTGCTTCAAGCTAAAACCTGCTGTAAATATGTATTTCAGTATATTAAAGGGCCTATATGTAGTAGCTGTTGTTAACTTTAGCATTAACTGTTGTTTATTCACTGGTCTAGAAACAATGTCGCAAATCCAACAACTTTCCTTTCCCTGCCAAGAGGTTTCTGCAGCAGTGGGAAACAACTTGTTTTGTTTTGATTACGTCTTTTCTTTGACTGATATTAGCACGATAACCTGCTAGCATTTCCGATACCGAGTCAGCCGCTTGCTCTGAAGAAGAAGTGCTATTCAGAGGGGGATTTTATAACATTTTGTGAACGGGGGGGGGCACAACAGTGACCGGGTATCAGAAAATGATGAGGTGTCCCAGCCAGGCTGCGGCTAGCTGGTTAGCATGCTAAACCTCAGCACCATAAAAAAAGTGACAGAAACAGGACTCAACATTGTTGTTGAGTACAAAAGGATTTAAGTTAAGCTCCTTATGTTTGTTGAAATACATATTTATAGCAGTTTCTTTTTTACAGTTATATTTTCTATCCTCTAAGAGGTCATAAATTTAATCCTCTCAACCTTAGTCTTTCCTTGTGTCCTTCATTCGCCTCCATTCTTCAGAATTGTTTGAACACATACATGTCCTCGTGTGTCGTTATATTTCAGTTATTGATTAAAATATAAGGAGTTCAAATCTGCTGTGGATAAAATGATATAACAGGATACAACAGGATCAACAAGTCAGTACCCAGAACAGTCAAAACGGTCATGGATATGTTGGCGCTTGCTACCTTTGCCATCTGAACGGGTTGAATCATCTGTTGTCGATAGCCAATTCCGCATGTTCCCCTTTTACTGCCATTTATAGTAATTTCTAGTCATGAGCACCAGCTGGGAAAAAGAATGAGAAATTGATAAATCCTTCACATTTGTTCTTAATCCTTCAACGACTCTTTTTTTCCCAGAAATCTCTCCACAGCCATGCGTATTGCCAGTCACATGCGAAATGAGGGCATTTCAGAGAAGTTTAAAATGTCAAGAATAATAATAATCAAAATCTAATCTGATTCAGTATAAATTATGACAAGAAGATGGTACGGTTCGTCAGCAGCTTCTCGGATTAATGTTTAAAATGGTGGAGAACTTTGAAAGATGGACTTCAAGAGCTTGTACTTGTTTTTCAAGAACTTTTTCAAAACTTAACTCCACAAGTGCATGAGAAGCTCATAGTGCCAAACTGGAAAAGGCGCCTTCAAAATGTTTCCAAAATGCAAGAGACAAATGAAATATTACTTTCGCAAGACGTGCAGCTCAGGTTACGGAGCCCCATATGTCGAATGAAGCCGGACTGGAACCAGCCAGCATTTTTAAACTTAAGAAACCTTTAAATTTGTTGCGTGTCTGTGAATGTGTGCTAAGTATGTATATGTTCTTGTGGGTGGGAGTCCATTATTACCTGTGATGGGTTCATGTGGATAAGCTGCTCTCACAGGGTCAGAGAAAGGGGCTATACGGTGTTACATTCAGGCACTTACACAAATTAAAGCACTCTATATAGACACGTCTTCCATAATTACATTGGATGTTGTTGGCTGAGACATAAACTGGTAAATAAAAGTTAAGGCCCAGGGTTAAAAAGGTTAATGACTAGAGGAATTAAAGCTGCACAATCGGTTTGCAGAAGTTTTCATGGACTGATCTGATCGAAAACACTGAATTCATCTTTTTTTTTTTTTTTTTTTTAATTTATTAAAGTACCCACATTTCTGAATATGGGTGAACAATTATCCCCTAATCTGCCCTTTGCTTCTTTATTCCCAAGACATCAAACAGCAGGAATGCTGAAGTGACATTAAAGTCAAGCAGAGCAATGTTTAGGTATAGTACAGATCATATCCTTCCCTCTATAACAACAGAAATATAAAGCTTTTTCTATTCTGTAACTCTAACCCTTTAAAAAGAAATGAGCTGTCACATGACGCCTCCACCGCATGCATCTCAGCTTCACTTCAGTTTTCTGTCTCACACGTGTCTGGCGAAGCAGGTGTTCCTCAGTGTGGATAGATGTGGTTATCTACGTCGGGTGGGGAATCGCTCGTGCTTCACTTGGTGGTAAAAGAGAGCTGAGGTGTATTTTTACAGAGGGGTGTTTGTATTGGGGCTGTGAGCAGCAGCACTGTAGCTCAGAGAGAAGAGATGGGTGAACTAGACTTACATTTAAGGGTAGAGGTATTCACACTGGACACGTAAAGGATAGGCTCCCATCTTTCCATATGAATGTAAAATAGTCATTTTCATATTCATATTCACTCATTCATTCTCCGCTCGCTTGCTCTCTGCACTCACACATAAGCTGTGTCCCACCTCAGGGGTCACATCCATTGGAGGCTGCATTTGAGATGAGACTGTCCCAGTTCAAAGGCCCCTTCACATGCGGCCAACAAATGTGTCCTCCTTTTCCTGGGAAACCCGGCCCAACGTATCCCAAAATTCACTGCACGCCAGCAATGAACATAATCAGGCGGCAAAAAACACCATCAGAGAGCCACTTGTAGATATACAGTAAGTACTGGGTTTAAGCTAAGAGTACAATGGCTAAAAGGGCCTGAAAAAGTCAAAAGGTTTTTGTGGAAAATTGGCAGGCAACAGGAGCCACACTGATGCAGAGCTATGGGACGGGCACAGCTGGTGACACGACGTGAAAATCCCTGGTTGACCAGATCATCTCCTTTCAGCTTGGCCTTTTACGGTCTCGGCTATGGAGGGCAACCTGACCCCTGAATTGGGCCACAGCAAACCTTTTTCTATTATATCTCCCCCTGTCCCCTGCTATAAAACACTTGTTGTACAAAGCGCTAAGGAAGTAAAGATTGTGAGCTAACTAGCTATTGTAAAATGCACTGGATCTCTGGTTTCCTGGAGAGCGAGGAGTAGCTTTTATGTGCCTCCTTAAAGTTTCTATTTAAGTCTGGGTTGACTGAATGGACTGATTTTCTATAAATGTGACTTTCTCTATCCAAATAATGAACCTGCATTTTTAAGGACAAATTTCGACGAACTTTTTAGGATATATTGTGTCTGAGTCACTCCTTGAGTTATTCATTTCCTTCCTGAATGAAGGACATTCAAGTGTTTACTACACTTCAATTTCAAACACCAATTGCTGTAATTTTGCGTGATCAGTGTGAGCCATAGTGTCACAGGAGGTACTGTACGATGCCATGAACACTACTTACACTGTTCCTCTGTGGAGTTGTTGAAGTCACTATATCGTGGATAAATTTACCCGCTCAGTTTCAGACACTTAAATAAAATGGTGGACAGTAAATGTTGGGCGCTGTATAGTAAACTGGGAGTGATTTCAGACACAGCCAATAACTCAGGCTGCATGCAGCATGAAAAGGCTTTGGTGCTGTTACCAGAGCAAAGACAGAAAATGTCTGGTTCATGTCCAAATACAGTTAGACAGACATTTACGGATATTTGATTTTTCAATCTATAGCGTCTTGTTGCACCCAACAGGAAAGGTTGCTCAACATTTTTGGATATTATTCATTTCCTTTTCTGAGCGCTCAACGTGAGAACAGGGATGTGACGTGGCCTTAAGACAATGAAGAACAGGAACAGTCTCCTTCTATACACTTCCAAGACCAAGGAGATGGTGATTGACCTTTGGAGGTCTAGTCCAACCTTTCAGCCAGTCAACATCGGAGGGAAGGACATTGAGGTGGTTGACTTATCGAGGATGAGGTTGCCTTTTAAATTCCGCCGTGTGCTCCTGGACTGGTCCCTGAACGAAGACGCCATCTACCGGAAGGGGCAGAGCCGCCTGCAGTGAAACGCTGCACCGTTTATCAGTCGGTGGAGGCCACTGTCCTTTTTTATGCTGCAATTTGCTGGGGCAGCACCATGTCAGACATCAGCACAAGGAGGCTGGACATGCTGGCCAAATGGGTCTGTGCTTGGCAGGAGTCTGAACTCCTATTGAGAGATGCATTCACTGTTAGATATAGGGCATCTAATATCACCACTACTGATGAGCTTCTGGATTCCTCGAGGGGATAAATAAAGTGTATATCAATCTAGGTTTCAGGTCGTTCTTGTTCTCACGATAGTCGTCATCTCCCTCTGACCTCTGTTACACCCGCCTCGCTGTGGAAGAGGATAAATGCAGCTGAAAGAAATGAGAACAATGCTGCAAACGTTCCTTGTGCTGTTTCACAACCGTTTGCTGTGGGCACTGGCCTGAGCGTGCACGCCACAGTGTGCCTTGTAATAAGAGAGGAGGTGGAAAATCTAGCCAAGGGCGAAACGTTCAGGAAGAGAATCAAGCGAGCGAATGGCAGATGTTCCTGTCTCTTTGTTCCTGTCCTTGTCGTCGCAGCGTTCAGCAGCTAATTCAGTGTCTGGTTGTGTTTGCTCACAGAAACACTGAAGCACTACTTTGGCTTTTCTCCCCTGTCCTCTTACTGCTTTCAGCTGGTACGTCCTTTGAGCTTGTCTAGACAGAAACGAGACCGGCAGACTGCTTTTGGTGGAGCTGTGAAGTGAAGGGAACATTAAAAGGGACAAACCGTTAGCTCTGGTTTGATGTTTTTTCCTCACGTTTCTTCCACCTTCCACATCCCTCTGTATCTTTTTTCATGACTTAGATGAACTGTGAGAATTGTCTGTGTGTCTTTGCTTCATGTGGCGGCTCAAGGAGTCGTAGCTACATGCAAAGACGGCGGGAGCTTTTAGACCGAGAAGTTCATCCATTCCCTTTGTAAGAGCTCTCATTCGTGGTTGCCCTTGGAGGAACATAATTGATCTGCACTGTGCTGCTGAACCATAAAAGCTTCCTTTTCTGCTTTTGCTTTTACATTAAGACTTACTAACACGTATTTGTATAGTCAAGATTAAAAAGACTCCTGTAGAAAACCAGTCCATAGGTCTCAGGTTATCATGACCCATAGTTAGGTTTTGATCATAGGCTGTTTATAAAAGATGTAAACACTGCGTCTGAAAAGTGAAAAGGAAAATAGACCATAAAGCAGGGGCTGAATTAGGGGGCGTGGCTACTGTGTGACTGACAGACTGTGCCACCCAATCAGGATAGAATATCTGGTGGTCGTAGGAGCGAAGGGAAAAGTGTGTTTATAGTTTATAGAGCAACAAAGTCTACATCAGTGAGAGATCCAGGCGGATGAATGGGTCAAGAAAAACACAAGGAAGTAGCAGTTTGTGATGTTTCTATATCCGTGATCATGTTTGTTATTATGTTATTGTAACCTGACAGATCGTCTAATGTTGAAGAAGTACCCAAATTACAACCTTTTCCTAAACCTAACCAAGCTATGACTCTTATTATAGTGGCCATGGTTTTTGCAAACACGGTAACCGAGGTCCAGTGTCAGGAGACACTCCTGTGGGTCACTGAGATAAGTAGTTGAGATCAAAATGAAGGTGCAGACTGACCCATGAGCACTCACTCCTCTCATAGATCAGAGTGTCAACAGTTAAATGGCCATCAGAGCTGGTTTGATCACATCTCAAGATGGTCTGTAGTTGTGTTTGTGGAGTTAAAACGCTCATTTACCTTATGCATCTCATTGCCAGGACTCGCCTCGGTCTGTGGGTTACAATCCATTGATGCTAAGCAGCGATGGCTCAGAGCTGCTGGCACTTTTCCTGTGATGCTACAATGATCATGCGAGAACTGAGAGGAAAATTACTGGGGGGAAATGTGTGATAGTGAGGAGATTAACCACTTCATCAGCTTCTCTCACTGCAGGGCAAACTCAACATGTTTTACTGTACTAATACAGGAGTCCCACATTTTACTGCTCAATTACTTTGCCTTGAGCCTGTAGATGTATAGCTCAGGAAAATATACATGAAGTACTGAATATATTCTCTTTTTAAAGCTCAGTTAATCAGCAGTTTTGTTCTCGTCTTGCAATTTCTACATGGATCAGTCTCATCTACCAACAAAAAACAAGAAAACATTTATATAAGCACATATAGTATAAAACCTGCCCTTCACCTAATGGTGGACAGGTAGTTAGAAACCACCTGGGTATAAAAAAGAACATCAGGAGTTAGATTTGAGTGAACAGTGGACTTACCTTAATCAGGCAGGAATCCAACGGGTTTCAAAATTAATGATAATGTTGCTCAGCATCTGCTTGACATATGTAGGCAGCTGACATTTCAACCATAACAACTGGGCTTGGGCAACACATCCATCCATCCATTCTCACTCGGCTAGCCACTAATTGAAGGGGTGGGTTTATGAGATAATAATATTGTACAATGTACAGGAGCCAAAGCAGGGAAGTGAAAAGTATTATGAGAAATATCGCAGTGTTGAGCGCTGTCACCTCCAGGTTTGAACCTGAAGCTGTTCTTCCTGCGTAGCTTCCCTCCGGGTACCACAGTCCAGAGACATGTATATGAGGATGTGAGCGTGAATGGTTGTTTGCCTCTTTGTGTTTGCCCTCTGACTGGCAACCAGTCCAGGATGTACCCCCAAACCTCAGTCAGTTAGGATTGGCTGCAGCTCCCTGTGACCCTGCACGGATTAGTGGCATAGATAATGGATGGATGGTTGGCATAAGGCTGGAAATTATCCAATATTTGACAGTCCAAACATAATAAAAACTTTATAAGGCCTTTGTACGTTGAGGGACATGTTTATCAGCCAGATGAGGACGTCAACTTATACAGGAAGTTCTGCTAATGAGACCTTTTTGTTAAATTATGATCGACTCGCTGTGTAACATTTATACAAAGAGTTTGAGCAGACTGAGGTAAATATTTGGAGCCTCTTTTCCAACACCGGCCTTGATCGAATTTCCGTTGAATCGAAAGTACAGTCCAGCTGGACTGACAAATCCCTTCTGATGACCAAACAATGAGATGGGGGAATTAACAGCACTCAAGTAATGTCCCAGTCTGAGGGAGAGAGCGCCGTTTGGCCCCTTGCGGAGACCAGTTTATTGACTTCTTAAGACCAGGTTGTCAGCTTGTTTCCTGAAGTGCCAAGCAGTGATGTTTCCAGCCAAAAATGCCATTTGCTTACAGATCAATACGGCGTTTCAAACACAATATGTCCCGAGATGTGAGGGTGAAATTGTGTGAATGTTCTGCTTAAGGATGGACATGTTTTTGCTTTTGCAGCTGAATATTTCATCTTATACTGGTAGTTTATGTCGCTTTATTTTGTCTGTTTGGGAGATTTTTATTTCATAACCATTATCTCATCCTCTGCGCTTCCCTCTGAGGACCGAGAATACAATCCGTCATTCTGCGGTGACAGTCACACCCCACAAAGACAGCCTCTTCGTTTCTGACTCAATGAACCCCCACGGCAGCGATGCCAAACAACGCTAAACGCTGCACCATTTTTCATGCCTTCTCCTGTCTCCATTCTCCTCCAGCAGAGTGTTAGCTCATCAGAGCGGGCCTGTCTCCCGCCTGCCAAAGCCATCATCTACATCACTGCGCTCCAACGGAAACACAATCACTGCTTGCTATGGAAAAACCAAACGTCGGGCTATAATAGGAGCAATATGTTTCTCTTCTCTCTCTGTTCAAACAGTGTGGGTGAAATGGCCAGAGGAGCAAAGTGTGCGAGGGAGGGAAAGTTGGCGAATGATACAAAACAACACAGACTGGGGGTGAAGATGACAACAGCAGAGTCAAAGTTTTATGGGGATTAAGCTAATAAGTCTGATCAACGGTTCAATACAAGTTAAAAAAAAAAATGAAAAGACAATAAAGTTCACCAAGGTCAGATGGAATTGCACAAAAAGCAAGTAAGTAGACCTTGAGTTAAAGCAGCTTTAACTGACTTTGGTCACTTCAGGGCAACAAAGAATTTATACACAGCAACACCGGTATAATCGGCTCAAAGTTGTTGTTTGCACATCTAGTAGACAATAAAACAATATTAGCATTCATACAGAGTCAGATCCATTTAACCAGGTAGTCGCAAACATTCAGTCCATCATTAAACATTCATCTAACTTTACCTGGAGTCATTTCATCAACTGTTAGGGAACAAATATTGATATTGATTGAACAGTTAAGTGAAATAAACTATTGAATAGTAACTATTTCGATAATTTTTTTAAATTTTGATCTAAATTGTAAAATAGCAATAAACGAAAGGAAAGAGACATGTTAATGGGTATTTTCTCCAACCAAATAAAACAATACTTATTCTCTCACTAACCCCTGGTGCTTTGCAGCCGTGGAGAGGATTGGTTTAATGCCCCCAAGGGTAAATTCTTTTGCAATGTGGTTAAACTGACCAACAATCAACAGATAACATCAAAGATACCTCCAGCCTGTCTCGCCCATATAGAGTGTGATGCTGCCTTCACATCTGGACCAACACTCAGTCAGTCAACACTGGAGGATAACAGGCGGAGTATAGCCAGAAGTTGGACTATACAGGCCAGACTCGGGCCGTGGAACCAGAGACAAGTGGGACAGAAGTTTCAGTTTGGCATCTGGGATAAACCGTCTACAGGTGGAAGATGCGTCTCTTTAACTCTGGCAATTTCCTTTATTGAACAGGGAGTTGCAAGAGTTTCATGTAGGGACCTTCGAGGTTGGCTGTGTTCTTGTTCACCATCTTATTTCAAGTTGGTGTCTTTCCCAGGGGGTTTGAGATCCAAGACATTCCAGTAACAAGTTTTATCAACATGTCTGGTCTCTATGGATGACGCAAGCCGCAGGAGACGACAGGTGATGAACACCATGGTTTTATGTCCTTATGACACTTGGAGATAATGTACTTACAGAAAAGGTGGTGGCAGTCATGACCCATATAACGCTTAAATAATCTGGTCTTGTCTTTTTTCAATGACATCCCAGGAGTGACCTTTGTGTTACAGGTGCCATAACTCTGTCGCACTATGCGGCACCTCGGTAACCACACAGACATCCCTTAAAGACCTGCCGTCTGTTGTGCTGGCAGGTTTTGCCCACTAGGAGGGAAAAGAAATCCTTGTTAGTCGCGGTCACCTGTTGCTTGCATCTTAATTATTTACAGTGCACCTCACAAACCCACGCACGCGTTTAATCAGCATTGTTTCCCAGATTCCTGCGTCTTGGCCACCGTGCCGTCAAATTACCTCCTACTTCCTCTGCAACTTTGTTCGTGTTGTGCAAGAATAGCTTCTGTTGCAAGCTAACCAGATGGCTGAAGCCCAGCGAGAGCACAGTGATCACTACCATGCTGGGGCTTGTCTCTATGTGAACCTTGTCTCTTTTAATTCATATCTTCCCTCTTGACTCCCAGATGTCAAACCTTCCCCGGGCTCTCAAACCAGGAGAGCTGAGAGCTGAGCTAATAGGTGAATCTGTTCATGGGGCCTGTTTGTTCAGCTTCATTAACATAACCTTTGTTGGACTCACCTGGACTTTCCTGGCCAATCAGACGTGTAAGGGTTCATTCTTGGGGCTTTTAGCATTTCGTCAAGTTAACCATTTACCTTGCAAACATCAAGACCTAATCTCTCCTCGCGTAGACAGATGCTTCAGGCTCTACTACCGCTCTACCCTGCTACTCGTGGCGTTTATAGGAGTAGAATCTGCTGTGTGTTGTCTCTGTGTGCCTGAGATGCCGTCAAACTGGGGTCAGATTTCAAATTTCATTTTCTCGCGGGTGGCCCCAGCAACACAGCACAGCTGACCTGTTTGATACTCTGCAAGAGGGTTACTGTCCATTGGAAAGTGCCCCCTGTGGCACTTCTAGCAAATGGAGACAATACTAAAAAAAAAAAAAGAAAAAAAAAGAAAAAGAAATGAATACACCAGCACCAAAGGTTTCAGGTCTGATTTCATCCCAAGATGTCACATTTTCTCCAGACAATGGAGCCGTGAGAAAAGTTTCTGAAACAGTTGTGTGGTCATGTTGCTGTCTTCTTCTATTACAAAGCCCAAAGACCTACAGACTTTATTCTGCAGCAATGAAATGTCTCAAATCGTATCAAAGCTTTCCAGCTAATTAGAATACAATGGGACGCCATCTAATTTGTAAGTATTTATTCTGATGACAGAATTGATTTCATTAAAGGTCTCATGTTTTACACCTCTCGGGTGTTTTATTTTGAAGTGTTAACATAGTTGTGGTTTTAACAACCAAAAAAAATCATCTCATTGTAGTTTTACGTCTCCTCTCCCACGCTTCTCTCTAGAGTTGAACTAAGGTCAGTCAGCCAATCAGAAGAGAGGATCTGAGCCTCTCCTCTGATTGGCTGACTGTTTACTGAGCAGATTTCAGGTAAACACTTCAACATCAAATCCAAGAAGGTTGGACGGTGGGTCCAGTTGGGGAATGGCTGCTTTGTTGTGACATCACAAAGTTGCAGAAGTCCTGACAAGTTGAGTTTCTGGATACAGGCTGTGAGCATTTCTCTGTGGACTGAGACCTTTGATGCTTTCACAGTATTAATAAAGAACCTGGACCTTTATAATCAAAATAGACATCTGCCTTTAGACAATACAGGACCTTTAACAAACCTTGTTCTCCATTCTCCTCCTGTCAGTGCGGTTTAGTCTGGGTAAGACTTCTCCTTCGGATGTTCACGGCATCAACCTTATGATGACGACGTCTGAGTATTTCTACTTTAATAGCACATCCAGCAGAAAGCCCATTGTCACCCATCAAATACACACACAGAGACTGATGTGATCCTGTAAAATGCAACACGGTGGGGCAGGTTGTTGCAAAGAGTGGATAAGGATGGTTTCTGTTGAGCAAAAATCCCCTCCGAGCCATATAAATGACTGAAACTGTAACTTTTTTTTATGGAAACAAAAAAAAAAAAAAAAAAAAATCACAGGATTGGAGAAAGCTGAAGGCGAATGACAGGGGCAGGAACACGACTAGAGTATACAGTACGTGCTTCACATTGGCTGGTGGTGACTGACAGTTTCATTGATTGTTAGTGATTTCAGATCGCTCTCAGTGATTTCACGGAGTTCACTTCCTCAGATGGAAAAAGACATGCCTCCTGGCAAAGAGGAAACTAAGAAAAGACGAGGGAGCAGAGAACAGAGCGTATCACTGTGAAACCTAAGCAGGGAAAGACACACTGTATATATATATATATATATATA
>CM076660.1:1240179-1303433 GCA_038496675.1 Rachycentron canadum | reverse complement strand
AGAAGTAGGGACATTTTCCCATAGACTTCAATACAATCTGACTTCTTTAACAACCAGTGGAGTCGCCCCCTGATGGTCATTAGAGAGGATGAAGGTTTAAGGCTCTTCAGCAGTCTTTTCAGACTCAGAGTCTACCTCCACTTTTATAAGCAGTCTGTGGTCCCAGAGTTTATTTTCTGCAATAATCCAAAAGCTATTGTAAAAATCTTATATAGAAAGTGCTCTGCTGAGTCTGGTCAGCGCTCGGACGTCATATATAAAATAACCCGTTCCACATGGGTCGACTGACAAGAATCGTTGTTGTTTTATTGCAGGTCGAAGGGGTCGGATCCTGTTTTTGTTGACGAAAATAATTTGTTTTGAATCATGAACTGTATGGAGCGAGGAGTACGAGGTAATGATTTTCATTCCAAATGGAAATATGGATTTGCTTTTTCAAATAAACAACCTCGCTGGCATCGTGCTCCAATAGGATAGAACTGTAAAACTAAAGGCCCCACATGAGATGTTCAGAACGTTTAGTCAATTTCCACGTTAACATTTGCATCTGATTATGATAATCACTTCTTCTTCAGCCCTGTTCCGGCTGGGGCTCTGTGTTCTGGCAACATCTGATCTTCTTGATATTTCAATGAGGCGTTAAGGAGAAAATGAGGCAAACATGGCTGCTGTAATGAATTTGGGTTCGTTGTTTTATTGCGAGAGTATCTGAGCTGCTAAGGCCTGGTTTAAAACACAAAGGAGAATCAGACTTAGAGCTGGAGGAGGACGAGCAAACAAGAGAGACTGCAATTTGATTCTAGTTGGAGTTTGAAATAAATAGCCATATTTATTCATGATGACATCTGTGACACAATTCATATTCAACCAAGGCTGCCTGCATTTGGACTCGGCTCTAAAACCGCGTCACTGGGCTGGTCTGGGCCCGTAATTGGCTGTTTTCATACGCAGAGTGAAGCGGGCTGGGAGTGATCCAGACACTGCGTCTGAGAGGGGCAGGTTGGGGATTTTTCCTGGCTTAGGTATGATTCACGCAAGAACACAATAAAAAAAACAATAACATTCATTATGCATTACAATGGGAATGATGCACAGAGACATACCTGAAGGGACGCACAGACAGACGTGTGAATGATGGACAAACAAAACAGAGAGTGGCGTGTAACGTCCAACACCCCCTCTCCCATCAGACACACACACACACACACACACACACACAATAACAAACAGTGTGAGGTGGTTGTCTCATCCATATACACAACCATGGATTTACACACTGACAGAAAAAACAGACAGTAAACAGACAGATTGGTTTATTTGTTATTCAGGCATTTCTCAGAGGCAAAAATAATCTAATTGGACAAAGTAAACATGAAAAAGTTGGAGCCAAAGAAGTTGAGGGTTTCTGGCTGAGTGACCTCAGAGCGAACCCCGCTGAAAGAGGCAGCTGTCGCCCTGACTTTGATGGAGATAGAGAGAAAGTTGATAGAGAGAGGAAGCCTGTCTCGCTTACTACTTAAAGGTCCCATACAGTCTAAAGGAAGATAGGAAAGAAGGTTGATATCTTCTCTGATTATAAAGCAGGTCAAGGTTCTATATTAATACAGTGAAAATATCAAAGGTCTCAGTCCACAGAGAAATGCTCACAGCCTGTTTTCAAAAACTGAGCCTTAAAACCAGCCGTCAGGACTTCTGTGACTTTGTGATGTCACAACAAAGCAGTCACCTGGACCCACCATCCAACCCTGCAGGATTTGGTTTCCTTGAATGTTTTACCTGATATGCTGAAATACTGAAATTAAGAAACTGAGCCTTTGAATCAGCCGTCATGACTTCTGTAACTTTGTGATGTCACAACAAAGCAACCGCTGCCCTCAGCCACGCCCCCAAGCCCAGCACACCTGAGCCCACCGTCCAACCTTGCAGGATAAATCTTTGTTTGCCCACTTTTGCATCCAGCTGCACCAACCAATGAAAGATTATTCCCACTTTTTCAGCATAGATGGAAAAGAGAGTGAAAAAGACACTGAAACACTGACTCCGCTCATCTATCTGTCCACTATCTCCTCCTCCTCCTCCTCTTTTAAGCCCTGCTTAAAAAAGCGCCCCTCTTCCTCACCTCCACGACATATCTGCCTCCACGTTGTGGAGCCTCGTCGCGTCCTTCCTCTCTCTTACCACGAGTCTATTAGGGATTCCCCCTTTTATTTATTGATTAATACATCACCAAGTGGAGCAGGGGACAACAGTGAGGTTCCCCCGGCGTCTGCAGCCTTCGTCCCCTCGCCTGCCCACTTAGGATGCAGGACTTATCTCCGCGGTTAAACAATGATAGCTATTATTCTTCCTTTCTCTCTCTTTTTTTTTTTTCTGTGGGCAGCGTTGCTAGTGAAAGAGTGGCTGTGTTTTGATCGTGGTTTATGTGGGAGCGAAAGAGAAAAACAGAAACTCTCAAGAAACTGAATTGTTGAAATTACCAGACTGAAAAAACAAAAAAAAAAAAAAATCTGTGGACTTGGGGGTGTGGACGAATCTGCCGCTTAACCTGTTTCATGGGCATATAAAAGGATTTTTAACCTCTTTTAATAATAAAGCACCTTGCTTTTTCTTATCAAAGGCGTAGCGCTGCGAAACTGCTGGATGTAACATCAAAGCACGAAGTATTCCCCTAACCTACGAAATCAGTCTCACCACAAACAAGCAGGCAGGGAGAATGGGATCAGTGTGGCAGCGGAGAGAGGGAGGAAGAGGAGGCAAGAGAGGAGGCAAGAGGGGGAGAGGAGAGAAAAGAAAGTGGAGCTTTGTATGAGAAGCTTTGTGAGGCTTTTTCCTCCCTCGCTGTCGGGCCACAGAACATTGAAGTGGAGGAGAGGAATTTGAATTCTCCGAATGACTCCCTGTCTTTCTGCTTCTCCTGAGCTCACGTGACACTCACACACACACACACACACACACACACATGCGTGCGACCGATCACGAGCGCGGCGGGAAAATGTGAATTAATAAGCACGACGGAAATCGGCCTCCTCGAGGAAAAACGGAAAACTGAATCGACGCCGCTCAGGTCAGTAACAGGCGGAGTTTAACTGAGGACTGTTAACGAAGGCCGGTTTGGAAAGATGAAGAAGCATAAATTACTTCTACTCTGCACCAGTTCAACTCTGAACCGAAACTGCACAAAATGCCTCAGAGTCAAAGGCCTGAAGGAGTCAAAAGTTGAATAGAAATAGACAAAAAAAATGATAGAAATATGAATAAATATATGAATAAATGCAGAAATAAATAAATAAAATACATTTCATTAATTTATTTATATTATTCTGTAATAAAAATGCAATAGTTAATAATAATGACAATAATTTATTACAGATTTCTTTTGTTTGTGTTTGTTTTTATTAATTTATTTATCAGTCACACCACTATAATCAATCAGGCTTTAGAATGAGGTTGGACTGCCTATTTAATTCACAGAAATGAATCAACACATCGATGTAGAAATACAGAAATGAATACAGAAATCAAATGTATACAAATAAATTAGTTGTCATGCAACACATGAATAAATGCAGAAATCAATAACAAATGTCTACAGAAAGAAACAATTGTGAAAATAGAAAAAGCATTTTTCAGACTTGCGTTGCATATTTCTTTAATTGCGCTAATGTCGTTTTTGTCATAATAAAATTTCATAAATAAACGGTATTTAGAGAAAAGCAGCGTCAGTGAGACTTGTCAGCCATGATGTTCAAACCTGTACTTTGTGTTTCATGGTGTTTTATTTGTATCTAGAATGTCAGGAACTTTTGTTCACCTACAGCCACACACGTGTCAGACGCAAAGACTGTTTCATTTCAAACAAACCATTTAAAAAGTGATTATACGTCCTTCACAGCGACCGTGTGAGTGTAAAAATCAAGCCGATGGCGGCAGCTGATACCCATAGATCAGGAGGGGCAGGGCGACGCGCTGCTGGAAAAAAAGGTGGAGTCGTCATGACAACACAACACTCTCCGGCAAGTCCCGCCTCTTTAAACTTCAAACCAGAAGCCCACATATGTCTCTGCTTCTAAATCTGGAAAGGAAGGCAAGGCTGCAACTCAGCGAGACAGAGGGCCGGAGCAACAAAAAAAAAAAAAAAAAGGAAAAGGAAGGAGAAAAGCGGGAGACAGCCGGGTCACAGGAGTCCACCAAGCGTCCAGAAACAACTCAGGGACTTGGCCAAAAGAGGCGGGGAGAGGTTTGTTATTGGAAAAGCTGACAAGAGAGCAAGGCGGCGGGGAGGGGAGAGAGAGACAAGAGGTGGCTGCCTGACTCTGTGTTGGTCAGTGAAGGCCTCATGCAGCTTCTGAGCAGCAACTCAATTCCATTTTTATCTGCCCGACACACCTCGGCTCGGCGCTGAGCTCGCCGGGAGCCCAGAAGGGACAGAGAGAGAGAGAGAGAGAAGGGAAGCAAAGAGACGAGAGGAAGAGAAAGAGGAGGCAACATGGTAAGTTTGTTTTTGGGCTGCTCATTGAGTGTGGTGCTGGTGTGGCTGCGGTGGGCGGGGAGGTGGGCCGAGCTCTGAGCCCTGCTACTTCATCTGTTTAAAAAAAAAAGAAAGAAAGAAAGAAAGAGCAGCGAATCAAAGCTGCAGTCTTTTTCTTTTGGAAAAAGCATTTTTATTATTATTTTTTTTTAATATTCTACCACTTTGTGCTCAGTGGTTTGGAGGGAAAAACAAAAACAAAAAAAAACATTATAACCATTTCACAAATACAGAGCCCCCCGAGAACGAAACAGTTTATTTTCTGTGAACCAAGAAGTTGGGGAGAAATGAAGCTCGGGAACTTTTCTTTTCTTCTTCTCTCAGAAATGAAATTGCAGGAAAAGCGATTTCCGAGGCTTTCCCTCTCTTCTATTTTCAATGTTTGTGTATAGAGAGGACAGGGAGGGTGGGAGGGTGGGTGGGCTGACTGCCCCACTTCCCCGTATCAGTCCCGGCAACACATTTGGTTTCAATTACTGTGTTCCTCAGGGAAACAAGCTGCTATAAATAAGTAACAAGAAGCGTGTGGACAGACTTCTGCCTACTGTCGGGGGTTAGACTGGGGAGGAGGAGGCACATGCCTCAACACTGACGGTGGTGAGTGGGAGGGGCCAGTGGCTTGGCTCAGTTGTGATGAAGGAGTGTGTGTGTGTGTGTGTGTGTGTGTGTGTGTGTGTGCGTTTGGGGGTGAGAGGTCTTCATCAGCGTCAGTCTCCTTGTAGCTCAGAGAATAAAAGTCATTTCTTTTTTTTTTTTTTTTTAAAATCTGCTCAGACAAGTTCACTTTAAGGCTCAACTCTGTCAAAGTAAGTCTCCATTGGAGTCTCGAGTCAAGTCCAACTTTATGGTTCCATATCTTAACTTTTGAGTCTCTTATTTTGAAGGGTTGATATCCATGATATATTTGTGGTTTTAAGGCTTAGTTTCTGAATACAGGCTGTGAGCCTTTCTCTTTGACCGGGGCCTTTTCTGCTGATATAGAACCTAGACCTGCTTTATCTTTATCATCGAGGAAGACTCCTGGGGGATGGGGATGGGACCTTTAACACTGGCTGCTGGTTGAAAGTCTTTAAAATTAATGTTTAATGTTGTTTACTTTAAACACTCAAAAAAAAGTGACCAAGTCTCTCAAAAGTTCAATTTAGTTTATGAAGTTTATGAACAGTAACAATAAGTTATGAACAAATTTGGTTCGAAAGAATCAGAATCGAAATTAGCTAAACTTTGTTCGAAGTCAGTTTCTGTCTGGTCAAAGAATAAAGAAGGTAACAAACTTCACCAGACATTTAATGCATTTTCAAAAATTCAATCATCCTGAGGTTAGACATCCAGGCCCAGTCCAAACCAAATCTCAGTTTTATCAGAGTGAGTCTCAAGTCAAGAGGAACGAGGCTGTGGTCAGTTTACAAATGACCCCAGTAATGACTGGTTTCCATTGTGGAATAAAAAAGTAAATTCATTCACAGGTTCTTGTCAAACTTCGAAATAAGTCCCGCAGCTTAATCTGCTGATCCATTTGATCAGTACAAGGTTCAGTTACTTTTTAAATTTCACTGAAGAGAGCCTGTTTATGTCCAGACAGAAAACCAATAGCGGTGCCTTTTTTTTCCAAGAACTCAAAATTGCTGCCTCAGGATTCGCAAAGGTCTCATTATCCCAATTTTTTTGGACGAGATTCTCTGCAGACCTTCATGAGCGTGACGAGACAGAAGTCTGGCCAGAGTTGATTATGCTTATTGAGATGCAGCAGGTTTGCCCCCCTTTTATATTTGCTCTGGATAGTCACAGACATGAAATTTACTCATCATAACTTTCTAAGATGCCACAATCTTCAGTCGTTGAGAGCTCAGACTTGATCTGGTGAAACAAAGATTTGGTGGCAAGCGCATTGTGAAGATTCCTTATTTACACGGTCTCTGGTTATTTTAAGGTCCCCGGTCTTTTATTTTAAAATGGTTGATATCGATAAAACTATGTGGTTTTCAGAACCAAAAACCATCTCAGTGTAGTTTTACTTCTCCTCTCTCAGGCTTCTCTCTGGAGCTTTAGTAACAACAGGTTGTTCAGCCAATCAGAGGAGAGGATCTGAACCTCCCTTCTGATTGGCTGTCTGTTTTCTGAGTGATCCAATAAAAATGTGGCAAATTTTAGGCCAAAACCAACCAAACCCTGCACGGTTGGATGGTTGATCCAGATGGGCTGAGCTTGGGGGTGTGGCTTAGGGTGATTTTTGAGTGCTTTGTTGTGACATCACAAAGTTCCAGAAGTCTTGGCAGCTGGTTTTAAGGCTCAGTTTCTGAATACAGACTGTGAGCATTTCTCTGAGAACCTAGACATGCTTTATAATCAAAGACCACATGGACGTCTACCCTTAGGACCTTTAACATTTACTTTAGACTGTATGGACCTTTAAGTCAGCCAGAAGCCTTTTTTTTTTTTTTACTTCACGCCATGTGGCAACCTACTATGATGTCACCCACTGGTTTGTGAAGCCCTGTTGAAAAATGAACATCATGTTGTATTGAAGACTTGAAACTAGAGACTGAGACCATAAACTCATTAGGAAAACGTTTACTGAGCTAATAAATCAAGGGAGAAGTAGGGACATTTTCCCATAGACTTCAATACAATCTGACTTCTTTAACAACCAGTGGAGTCGCCCCCTGATGGTCATTAGAGAGAATGAAGGTTGTGTATGTGTCCCAGTGCTTTTGTCCATATAGTGTACATTGATTGTGAAGTTGCCCCCCCACCCACTGTGACTGCTCCAGGACACACAGCAGCTGTCGCTCCACACAGTTATATTAGGAGCAGTTAGAGAGCCACCCCCCCCACCCCTCCAGATCCCAGACTCTCTGTCCATTCATGTGCCTTTTTTAGCATCTCTGTCACCAACACAGTTAAAGCCACACACAAATTAAACACCAACATATTCCCCAGCAGCATCTGTTTAAATGCTCAGAGTGAAATAAACCAAATGCGGTGCACAGTAATGAAAGTGAAACACTTTGAAAAATGCTCAGACTTTCTTTCTCCTTAACAGTCATTTGCTTTAAATTGATTTTCACCTGGATTTTGTGTCGGCCACGCGTCCAAAAGTTGTTTTCTGCTGCGAAAAGAAGCTGATTACCACGAGCTCCTTCACAGTAAACAATGCTTCCACTAATAGACGGTAGAAACAGGGATGGGGAGAGAATCCTCAGATGGTTGTGAACTTCAAAAAAAGAAAGACCCACTAAATGATTAAACTGTTTCTGATCCACAGATCGTGTCTGGTTTTCAAATCATATTTTATGCTTGTACTAGTCACACTTACAACTAGATTATCATACTTGATTAGACGTGGTTGGCTATATAAAATCAATGGCTGAATTAATCGCTGATTTCCATGGATCCCTATGACCTCCCGTGACGTTTCCACTGTGAGGTCGACCTATCTCGACTGTTCAAGCCTAAACTGAGATGTTGAGCATGTTAGCGTTGACAATGTTAGCATTTAGCCCAAAGCACTGCTGCAGCATCATAAAGCTGCTAGCATGGCACCTGTAGACTCTTAGCCTTATTCATATTAAAAGCAGTCAGATGAATTATTGATTTTTATATCCTCTAATAAACCCTGAAATAATGAGCCTTCAAGCCGGGGTAGGCAGTAATTTTCTGGCGTCAGTGGGCAAACATTCAATAATAGCCTTTCAGCATTTTGTAATTCATGAGCAAACGAGACGTCTGCACTTCCTCTTATTGGGCCTGTTTTCAGACTTCGGAGTTCGGAGACTTTGGCCAATCACCGGTCTTTTCACAGAGAAAGAGTGTTCCTATTGGTTCTTCTACAAATATAATGCGTGTGCACATCCCTTCAGATGGACGTGTTAATACTGGTTTCAGAGGTGGAGAGGACCCGGCTGTAACTTCGTTTGACTCTAAGATCTGTGTAGACGTGTTGCTGTGGTTGGTTGCGTTGGTGGAGGCGATGGTGCTGTTTTTTTTTTTGTTTTGTTCGTGCCCCTGGTTCAGGTCCGCGGCCGTGCGACCCTGGCAGTGTTTCAGTCGCAGGAGAACATTCCAGCGCAAGTGCAGAAAAAAAGCCAACGGAGCTCAGGGCTGTTTGCCGTTTGCCTACAGCGTCTGGGGGGTTTATCCTCTCCAACACATCTTGACAGCAACGGTTTGGGGTGATGCTCTTTCTCATCGAATCAACCAGCAGCTCAATGCAATGAGGTGTGCACTACTCTGCTGCATACACATAGACTGTATATACAAATGGACATAGACCATCAAAAAAGAAGTCAGATTGTATTGAAGTCTATGGGAAAATGTCCCTACTTCTCCCTTGATTTATTAGCTCAGTAAACGTTTTCCTAATGAGTTTATGGTCTCAGTCTCTAGTTTCAAGTCTTCAATACAACATGATGTTCATTTTTTAGATGATGGTCCATTGAGAGGGAAATAGACCACAAGGCAGGGGATGAATTAGGGCGTGGATACAGTGTGACCCCTGAGCTCCACCTTATCCTCTGGATGAACCATTAGGGCAATTGGGCAGTTTCCCAGGGGCGTTAGCACTTAGCACAGCAGCTATCAAAGCGTACCTGCCCACTGTTGGCCTTGGTGCCTCCACACTGATGCTTCCTGAGGATCCCACACAAAACCAGAGGATGCATGTAAGATGAACATGTTCTATCATTTGGGTGTAGAAGTTGTTAATTTTGCCAGATGGTACAAACATTTAGTCCTGTCTCTGAATGTCCTCTTTGCTGCTCCATGATTTAGCTCTTGAGAGAAATGTACCCAAGAAAACATTTTAATTTATCATTTTTAACCTCATCTGTCTCAAACTGTGAGAGTGACAGGTTTTTTTTTTTTTCATTTAATAAAGGGCTGATGAACAAAATGTTACTTTATTTTATTTTCCTGTTTCCTGTCCCTGGACCGTCTCGGTGTTGGCTCTATAAAAACACTCTTCTCATTATTGAGGAGAAAAGTTATTTACTTTGGAATTGTGTTTCTTTTTTTGTCTTATCTCTGGTTGTCCTGTGGTGGCTCTGTAGAAATTATTAAAGTTCCTTTTCATTATCATGGGGCATTTGAATGATGGTGCCCAGGGGCCCAGAGATGTGTTCATGTGCTGCTGTCAACCAGTGGGTGACCTCATGGTGGGTTCACGGAGAAAAAGTGTGAGGCGTTACCGACGAGAGGGGAGGAAAAGAGACAAGAAGATGGTGGTTATATGACACACAGGAGCCAATCATCTGCTTTATAACAGCCGCATGGGAAATATAGATTAATATTAAATACATATTCATTTTTTCACCTCCGATTCAGATCACCAAATGCATCAGGTGTTGTTACGCAGACTGCTGCTTGAGAGTAATGGCTCCTTTTATTCCAACTTCAGCACAGCGAAAAGCTCTAATTAAACCTGTAATAAATGCAGCTCAGACACACATTTAAAGATTTTACTTGTGGTGACATTTAACGAGTTCTGGCTAACAGTAGTTACCGAGCTCATTAATTGCAACCATGGGCTCCATAGGCTCCTGTGCCGCAGTCACAAAGCGCTCGACTGGAGTAGAAATCACAAACAAACCGTTTCTCCAGAGGTGTGCACCTCTGAATGCATCCCAACGCAACTGAGAGCAAGGACACTGTGAGTCTTCAAAAGAGCTTTTAAGCAATATGGCTGCCCATACACAGCACTAGATTTAAGAGCTGGCAGCTGGCCTTGTTGTCTGTAGTTACACTTCAGCCTCCTGCAACAATAAAACAACCCAAAGTCTGGATAACTGTGGAGAATGACTCAGACCTTTTCAGTTTTGTGCTGCTGAGATACAAACATCAACAAAGAGCAGTGGTGTGAACTGTCCAGCGGTGTTGATTCAACCTGGTGGTAGTTTTGTAGAGTTACCACAATTATGTGGTCATAAACAAAATGATGATGTTAGCACAAGGACCAGAAACAGTGGTAAAGAGCTAATGGCTCTGCCTGAAGGTCTGTGCACCCATTATCTATATGGCTTAGCTCAGCGCAATGTATGATGGTATATTTTGCTTGGTAAGTGATCGTTGGTTGTACGCTACTTATCACGATGCCCTGTCATGTGCAACGCGCTAGGGCAGCACTACAAAATGGTAAACTCTCTGTATAGTGGACTCTAGGCTGGACACGGTCCTTCAAATCCACCGTGGACGGCAAAGGCCGAACGGTCCGGTCCACGGAGAATCTTGTTTTGCGTGGCCACCTCTACCCGCCGTTGCTGTTGCACTGAAAATTGCAGCAACTTTGACAAAAAGTTTGCTTTAGACCCCTGGCTCCAATGGTTGCACCGTTAGCTGTCTAGCTAGTCTAATCCTAAGGGGAACCTGAGTGAGCGCATGCTTGCCGCAAAGCAACACACACCAACATTTGGCTCCACGTGCACCCCACCTCCTTGCCCTTCTTTTAATTAGCAGGAAGTTAGGCTCCGCCAAGATGGCAACAGCAAAGTAGCTCAGTTGGTAACAGTTTGCCCTTCACTGTTGTACATCATCACAGTTTTCCACACTCTTACTTCACCCCTTTAGATAAGTTTTTGCAGTTTTTTGTTTATTTTTTAAAGTCTCGTATTCTTCATTTCAGGTGGCTGGCTTAAAAGTGACGCATGATGACAGTCAATGAAACAACCGCCGCCGTTTCAGGGGATTTATTTTACAGATAAAGTCTTTTTTTCACGCGGTGTTTCTATTATTTTCTCTGCCCTCCTGCAGACAAATTGATGGTAAAGCTGCCGGGGGGGGCTCAAGAGCGAAAGATGAGAGGCAGATGAGTCTGAGTAGAGGAGGTGAAAAGAGGGAGAGGAGAGGAGACGAGAGGGGGATTTGCTGAGTGAGTGATAATTTGGGGATTAGACTTCGGAGCAGGAATCGGGCGTAGCCGAGCCGACCTCTTCCCACATCTGCTTGGCACGGTGATGCAAAGTCATTTCCATGTTTGTGGCCATTACACTCTGGGCTAAAATCCACCCTAACCCTCAAATGGAGAGCGATTTGATAAAAACCACAGGTTCAGAGAAGCTGAAATCACATTGATGGAAACATACAGTATGAGTGTGTGTGAGCTCGATTTCCTTTTTTTTTTTAAATTTTTTTTATTCACCGTTTAATGAGCTGCGTCTGTGAAACTGACTGGACACCTGGGGGTCCATCCATCACAGTCCTCTCAGTGTTTGTTTTCTATTGACCAGTGATGCAGCCGTCCACAGCCACCAGGCAGGTCAATTAAGAGGGAAAGTTCTGATTTCCTGTGACGGCCCGCTGTCATTTCGCATCATTACAGCTTCTTCAGACCTCGGCCAAACCTACACACAGATATAATTAGACTCCACAGGCCAATCAGTGTTGGCTGGTTTAAAGCGCACACTTAAAACCTGCCGCAAAAATAAAATAAAATGATCCCATTTCCATTTTTTCTCGCTTCAGCTGAAGCTTTTAGAGAAACGCTCAGGTGTTGATTGTGTTTCATTTTCTGTTATTTTATTTTCTTTATTACCTGGCTGATTGTGTTCACTGAGTTCTGTGATTACAACAACACAGTTATCATGTATTTAAAACAACAAAATGCCCCTGAAATCTCTCTAAGCGTTGCCCCACCCACCCCCTCCCGCAGCCTCTACAATGCCCATAATTGAGAACTGATAGTGTGGAGGTTTAAATGTCTGCAATCAACTTCTCCTCTGTTTTTTTTTTTTTTTTTTTTTTTTTGCCTGCTTTCCCCACAAAATTGTTATTCATGACACAAATAATAATAGTGGGTGGAAAGATGTGGTGCATTGCTGACACGCAGATGAATGTGTGTTTGATGGAAATAAGCTCGTTCTGCTGGTTTCAATCCACTAATTGATGGTGTCGCTCACGGCGTGAACACACAGTCAGGGTTGTGGTCCAAGTTTGCACAGCTTGATTTATTAATCAGTGTGTTTTGTTCAGAATTCGGTGATTGGGAATCGCCGTGACAAAACAGTTCAAAACATCTGGGAATCAAAAGTTCACCCATATTTCACCCGCACCTTTAGAGAATTCACAGTGTGCAATGTTATGGCGATTTTCAGACTAAATTCGTTCATCTGCAGAACAACAGATCCATGTTTGATGCCAGGGGTTTAAAAAAAAGGTCCCAGTTAAATTATGAGTTTATTTGTGACGTGAATAATTGTTCCACTCTTAACGTTTCATGTTACAACAGGTAAAAACAGATTAAAGGTGAAAACGGTGTTGCTTGTTCAAGACTTAAACATCTGAAATATTTCATCACCGTGGTGGTTCTTTGTCCCCAGAGGATGAATCCTTGTGACTATTCCTCCAACAACCACCATGAGTGCAGTGTTCACACTTCTGGTTTTGGATGGATTGCCATCAAATCGGGTTTGATTTTACACAGGCATTCATCATCCCCTGAGGATAAATCAAAACAACTAAGGGCATCCCTTTAGTTTTCATTCAGTGGCATTACTTTTACACAAAATGATTCCTACAAGGTTGGAGGGTGGGTTCAGGTGGGCTGGACTCTGGACATAGCTGAGAGCAGTGACTGCTTGTTGTGACGTCACAAAGTCACAGAAGCCCGACGGCTAGTTTTAAGGCTCAGTTTCTCGCCATCAGACATGCTTGGAGACACAGTTGATCGGCATTTGCTCCTTAAACACGCTAAAGTATAAGAAGCTCATATTTCTGGGCTCATCCGGTTGTCTGTGGGCGGACTCGTGTTTCTTGGGATAAATGGACCGTGGTCTTTAACGTGATGTCATGGTGAGATACAAGATGGATAAAGTCTGACAGAAAAACATTTTTCCATGGCCTCACACAGCAGGAAACATCTTGACTCAACAAGTTGGCATCTGTTGTCTGGATCAAACCATTAACTGCAGTTAAAGTAAACAGTCGAGGCATTTAGACTTTAATTTGCTGTTTACATGACTCTGAGGCTGATTACAGCGGGGATGTCAAGCATTGTGTTAATTGGCAAGGTGTTTGTCATGTTTTAGTGCCAATTAGGACTAGACAGACTCTCCTATGCAGCTGATATGACAAGTGCAGGGAGGATCTCAGTGGCCCAGCAGATACATTTTTCTGTGATTTTCGTGTTGTCGGAGCAAATGAAACTTCTCTTTGTCCGTTCACATAGCTGCAGATTTTTTAGCTTAATACTCCAGCTACATGTCCGTTGTTGGCCTGTCGTTGATGGTGGCTCCAGGTGGGCTGGGATTTGGGGGTGTGGCTGAGGCTGCTCTGTTGTGACATCACAAAGTTCCAGAAGTCCCGATGGCTGGTTTTAAGGCTCAGGGTCTGAATACAGGCTGTGAGCATTTCTCTGCGGACAGAGAACCTAGACATGCTTTATAATGAGACCACATGGACCTCCACCCTTAGGACCTTTAACATTTACCTTTAGACTGTATGAGACATTTAAGTTTGCTCTTTAAAAAAGTTAGTTCTTCCATTTGCTATTACACATTTGAAGGATGTATATAACATTTAAACGACAAAACCAATAACAAATTTGGTGCCTAAACACTGGACACCGTCTAGATATATCTGAAAAATAAAACAAACATATCATTTAACCGTCTTCTATTTCCTACCTCAGCTTCAAGGTTAAAGCCTCTTTGTTTCACCACTTTTGTCTGGAGCACACAGATCTCTCTGTCTCCTCTACCTCTATCTCTTTATCTCCCTCTTTGTCTCCTTCATTGGTTTCTCCTCCCATGCTTCCTCCCTCCCCTCCTCTTTTGACTTTTTTCATTCTGTAACTTTCCTGTGAAGTATCTCAGCCTCCCTCTCTTTCTCTCTCTCAGTTTATCTCTCTGTCTCTTCCACTTCTGTCCCTCATTTCGCTGTTTCTTTCTCTGTATACTTATTTGTTGTTCTCTTCTCTTTTTTTAAACTCCGTCACGTCCCAGAGAGAGAGTACAGCGTGACCGATTGGCACTTACCATAAAAATTGTTGTTCTAAATAGGGCCAGACTCCCGTACAACGCAGCGGGACGCATACAAATGAACGTTCGACGTGCGTCAGAGAAGATGGACAGTCGTGGCTGAGCACCTGCGAAGACGCCGGCGCGCGGTAAACTCCACAGATGTTTTCCGGGAGACCACCTTCGAAGTGCGGAGAAGCCAAAACCGCCATCAGTCGGTTCGTGACGTGACAGGCGTGGAAATTAACGTGGAGAGGTTCAGTTGGAAATTGAAATTACACATTTACATGGAAAATCCTGATATGCTGACAAGAGAATTATACATTATGGTTGTTGAGCCCCAAACAAACAAAGAAGCTGCATCTCATCACCGGCCTGTTTGTCTGGAATGTGTAAAATCAATGATCTTGCTCTTTGTGAATGTGCTGATGACGGCGCCTGTTGGTTTGTCTGCCTTGATACGGCATCTCGAAAACGGATGTGTAGAAGAAGAACATGCTGTGAGAGTCCTACCTCCCTACTGCCGTCAATAAAACCTCCATCAGCAGGACATCAGTTAGTGAGCTGCTGGTTTGAAGTTTGTAATTTGTCCATCGGCCTTGTGTTTTGATGCCTTGAGTCGGTGATTTGGACGTCGCCATCTTGTTTTTTTTTTGTTTTGTTTTTTTTAATCCAGCAGAAAGTATATCTGGAGGATAAGGTGGCGCTCAGGAGTCACACTATAATCACACCCCCTAATTCATCCCCTGCTTTATGGTCTGTTTTTTTGACCCAGCCCACCTTTAACCTGACACTGGCTCCTGCTTTGCGTCCTTCAGCCATGCGTCATTATTCCTGCAGCTGCTAGAGAGCATTGTCACTACAACACAAACATATGTAGTTGTTCGGGGCCTTTGAGGACACATGCCGACCTTGATTTATCATCTCCATCACGCTTGATAACGTTTGACTCACAGGAAATGGTGTCATCAGTGGAGCGACAGCGGGAGGTCAAACTGTCAGACAGGTTGAAAACCAACCCCCGGTTTTACTCAATTTATTTGGAAAGGAAGAGACATGTAGTGTAAAGATGAAAACCCAAACTCTCCAAAGTCTTAAATCCCCATTCGACTTTGACTTGGATGTAAGAAGAAAACTGGAAACTGATCCTAGGATGATGATGCATTCGCTCCAGTCGAGACCACGAAGCCTCAGATTTCTGATGCACAGGAATCATTCGCCAGCTCTCTTCAACAAAACAGCACAAACCTCTTTAATATGAGTTGTTTCTGAATGCAGCACACTCACCAGTGCATTGTTTAATTATTTTAAAGCTGTATCGTGTGCGGTCCAGTTCTCGTGGCCTGTAAACTTGGACGTGTTTGGTCCAGCTCTGCTCTGAGGTGTCTGGTGTTTCTCACGGCTCAACTGATTTTACACCTGCTCAGTGAGTGAAAGGTTATAATCACTGTATTTAAAGTCATTAAAACAAAGGAGGCTAAAAAAGGACAGAATTTCCCTTTAACCCCGTTAAGCCCATAGACGTGTACATGCTAAAAATCATGGTGTCTTCAGATGGTTGTTGTTGCTGTTTGTTTCTGCTTCAACTAGAGAATCAGCTCTTTCTAACAAGCCCTGATTTGTCCTGTGTGACACTGACTTCAGGGATAAACTCCTGAAGGAAGTTAGTTCAGATCTGGATCAGTCTGAGCCTTTGACTGGAGCATCGCTGCTTTACTTCTGTGTGTTTATCCATCCATTCTCATCCTCCATCTTTGATAGTGACGTCTAGAGTCACGTCTCTACATGGGACACTCCTATTGGCTCCAGTGGGTGATGTCACAGCCAATCAGAGTGTCTCCTTCAGAGGCCTAGCTGTCAGCTGCTTGTAGCCAAAGTCAATGGGATCAATCCTGTATTTTTCTGATCTCAGAGTGAGGAGAAGTTGCTCTGAGTTTATTGTAGTGACAGAATAAAGACAGAGAGACATGGACAATAAGATATTTAGAGCATTAGAGGCTTTGGAGCTGATTTTTCATCATTACTGCTCCAAAGAATGAGCAGAACTCAGATCAGATAAAGAGAGAAACTTCAAATCAGCTCTAGAACAACACAAACACATGTGTGGAACTTTCTGTGTTGAAGTTTTCTTTGGTTATTCTGGTTTACAGTGTTTTTATCTAGAAAATCAGGAGAAATTCACTGTGTTTTTAGTTTCCTCTTGTTCTCTGAGCTACTATCCCCTATTACAGTGAACAGAGTCTTTACTGAGTCACAGATATAATGAGCTGAGGTTGAGCTGAGTCTGAAGATGAGGAGACTTGGGGACATTTTTAAAAATTACAACTTTTGCGGTTACACATTTCCAGCCTGAGGATTGAGATCGACAAAATCCTCTCTCTGCCAGGGTGGATTTTTTTTTTTTTTTTTTCCAAAGCACATTTCAAACTCCAGATCTTCAGAGGAGGTCGACCAATCCCCGTACTTGCTTAGCAATCCAGTGTCACAAGTGTCAAAACCTTCGACCCGGTGAGATGATAGTCACCCTGGGAGGTAAAAAAAAAAAAAAAAAAAAATCTCCAAACGACAGCAACCCCGGCATCTCACCTTCATCTTTTAAGACCCTGAGGGACTTCCTCTTCCTCTTCGCTTCGTCTCGTTTGCTGCATTTTGCGCTGACGTCCTTCTTTTTTGCTTCTGCGCAGCCCTGCAGGTTCAGCGGGTTCCTTATTTGTGCCCACTTGTGCTAAAAGCCGAAAGGGCTCGTGTCACTCTGAAGCACTTTGGATAAAAGTGCTCTTCAAAAAGAGCACTCTTGAAAAATAAATGAAATGAGTTTTCATGCCGCTGACACAGGGAAGGCTGACACCGGTTCACCTCACACACTTCTGAATGAGTTTATGAACTGAAGACTGTCGGTATCACTCTGTTGTCATAGGGACTGATTGGAGCAAGATGGAGACACTTTTTTGAAAAAAAATCTTAGACCTATAACTTTTATAACATGGGACAACCTGTGCTTGGGAAATACATTCCTTTTATTATTTAGTCACCCAGTTGTGCTTTTTGTTGTCTTTACATACGTGTCCGTTTTTTTCCATTGTGATATTTTTGTCCTTTGTTGGTGGTTCAATCCTCCCCCAGTTCCTCGCAAGAGCGTTTTTTACTCACTACCAACAGAGTTTTTGACCAGACATCTGTCATTTCCTGCTACATTCACTTTTATTACAAAGGTAAAGCACGTTGCAAATCTTCTTCTTATAATCCCAGTTATTTTCTGGCATTTCCTAAAGACATGCGAATGAGCTACATTAAAAGAGCCTCAGCGTCTCCAACATTTCTGCCATTGATTCGATTCTTTCCTCTTCATTTTTGGTGTGATTCAGTTTTTCCAGGCGAATTTGCCTCCATGTCCAAAAACTGGTGGATGTATGATGTGTCTTTCAAATGTTTTGCCAGTTATCTTCTACGATTTCCATATTCAGCCCCTACTTCCATTTCTTTTTTTTTATACTTGTGGAGTGATTATCATTGAGGTTTGAGGTGAAGCTTTGTTAATGATTCGGATCACATCGTTCACTTGTTTGGAGGAATCTGTCTGGATTTCTTTTAATTTTTTTTTTTTTTTTTTTCTGTAATAGTCTCTTAGCTGAAGGTATCTGTAAAAAAATCACTTGTCTCCAGTTCTTATTTTCCTTTCTTATTTTGGAAACTCTCCAGCTGACCTCCTCCAATAATTAAAGTTTTTCTCATTCTGATCTGGTTTGAAATTGCGAAGATTTTTCTAAAATTTTAGATTTTTATGTCTTTAAGTATCTTGTAGTTTTTCTTCATATTTTAAACCGTATCTCAGATGTATGGGAGCAGACACTTTCACATTGCTTCAGGGTTGTCTATGGTCCAAGAGAGCTCTGTGGCCTGTCCTCAATGTCAGTCAATTCAGACTCTATATGAAATCATTCAGTTATTTACAACTCAATAGTTAATATATAGGAAGTTCTCATCTTTTGCACAATACCTGATAGTAGCAGCTCATTGGTTAGTGACAATCACAATGTCCAGGTGAACTAATTCACGTTCACAGGCAATGTGTATGATTTCTGTCCAAACGTCTGACCTTGCTGTACAACATTCACGTCGTGAGCTGCCAGCTCAGGTTATGAGGTGAGCGTTGAGCGTGGAGTGTTGCTGCACGCGTTGACGGCATGTTGATATAAAGTTAACACCTGAAACTGGACTCAGATCAGATCTGATGTCGGTTTGAGCTGTTTCCTCCTGTGGATCTGCTTAGGTTCTGGCTTCTGGTTGTTTGTAATTTGTCCCTGATGATCTGCATCACATGTAAAAATATAATAATAATCCCAAGGGCATAAAAACAACAACAAGATTTACAATACCTACAATAATGGCAGGATCGTCCAGCGTCCAGAGGTCTGAGAACACCTCCCCATTCATTTGAAAGGGGAAGTGGACCCCTGTTATGTTCTGGACCCCTGCGCATGTTCTTCACTGAGGGATTATGGGTATACAGAACCCTCATTTACAGCCAGAGAGATTGTTTTTGTTGGTGGAGACCCCTGCTGAGCCCACAGCAAACACCACAGCCGCGCTTCCAAGGCTCCGTGTCCAGGAAGCTGCCTCCGGCTGTCAGATTAATATTTATTTACTGTGGTTTTGGAAAGAGAAGTCGTGTGCCATCTTGTTGAGCCACAGAAAAGCCACAAGCTTCCTCTGAAAAATCCCCCACAGACTCGTCCAATAGGCAGAGAGATCCCTTAAAGGACGGGCGGCTAAGCCAGTGGAAGGTGTCTGATATTTTCTGGATCACCGTCAATCCCTGTGTTATACCAGGGAAACACTGAGAAATGACTGAGACTGAGGCACTGAACCAACCACTTCTTTTTTCTTTGAGCCAGCAGAACTTTTATCTAAAAACACAAAAAAGACAAACTTTCCCTCGTTGTGCAGCTACATCACAGTGTAGTTATGTAGTCATGGCTCCGCCCGCACTGATTTTACACATGCAAAATGTGGTGGTGTAGAGGGGTTTTAAAAACAGCCCATATATCCAGTATGAAATAAATGGGTCTTTATTAATTATGCAATGACACTTAAACGCAAATATGGCCTCCCTCTGCTCTACATCGAACACAGAAGTTTCAAAATAAACTTGCAAAACCCCTGAAGTACCACTAAAAGGAGGCAAAACAGTCGTTAAATACAACAACAGAAATAAAGAGAGTATTTAAGACTTAATATGAAAAAATGCAAATGAAGTGCACTAAAAACCGATATTAAACAAATGTAATTCTAATGATGAAATGCTCAGACGCAGGTCTAGATATTTAGAGTAGTAGAGCAGTTAATATCACTTCCTGTTTGTCCCACATTGACCTGATGCTGTAAATATCAGCAACATTAAGCGAGTGGACGTTTCCGACCTGCAGCTGAATTTCAGCCTGACGTGAAAAAGACACTGACTGAGGTTTACAGCTATGAAATACTTTGACGGTGGTCGGTAACTGTCAGCACACGGACCAAAACTGGCCTGGCAGCGGTGATATATATTGGACTGACAACGCTTATTACAGTGAATGACAGACACAAAAATTCAATGATCAGGCAGCGGGCTACTCTGGCAGTTTTAGCACTTCCTGTTTCGTGCTTCACTGATAGAACCTTCTTTAGTTCTAGCTTTTGAAAGCTTTTATTCTGAAAAGTTCTGACTGAAGCTTGGCTTCATTCAGTAATTTGTCTCTATGGCACCATTTGTGCCATAGAGACACATTACACACGTGAACAGGGACAAAGTCAGTTCCAGTTTGGATTAGCCCTCGATTAAACTCTGGCCACCATCTGATGGATGAGGGAAAAAAATGGCCGACCCCTGAAACAACAGCTTCTTTCCCAAAGAGCAGTTTTTGCCACTTTTCTTATTGTCACTACCTGAAACTCATCACGTTAACATTTATATTTTCTAATATTTTGTCCTTTTACTTTTCTGTCTGTTTGAATAACATTCCTCTGTCCTTGAGGGCAGCTCCTGCCTTTGTTGCTCACTTTATTTGAATTATGGGGATAAGAATAAAACATTGACTTGTATTTGCCTTCCCTCTGACAGATTTATATCAATAAAAATGATGTGATTTAACATGATCATCGTTGTAGTGAAGAGATTTAAGAAGCAGCTGCTGAACGGCAGCGGTTTTTGTTTTCTTTCTGATCATATTTATTGATTTTTTTTTTTTTTCACCTCTAACATAGAAATGCAGCTCACAAGCAAATGTTTGTCCCCTAAGACTAAGAGTGATGCCTCGGATCAGGGTCAGACTCACTGGGCCGGGGCAGGAGCTCACACAGCAAGCAACAGACGCCAGTAGAGTCAGCAGAGTCGGTCCTGTATGTTTGTACTGCTGCATCTATTATAATTCGTGGCTTTCTGTTACTCAACAGTTTCTCATGGGGGCGGATTAAAAGTGCAGCATTAGTTCAGCAGACACGTCTTGGCCTTCGCCTGTCCAATGTCTCCGTCTGAGTCACTCACTCCGAAGATCTCTGACACCAGCTCCAGTCTCATTTAGACTCTAGTTTTCAGGGGCCATGAATTTTTCTCTTGCATTTAGATCATGGCACATTTAATGAGTGGTGTTCTGTTATAAATCTTAAAGGCCCCATATAGTCTGATTGTGGTCTTTGATTATAAAGCAGGTCCAGGTTCTATATTAATACAGTGGAAGTATCAAAGGTCTCAGTCACACAGAGAAATGCTCACAGCCTGTGTTCAGAAACTGGGCCTTAAAACCAGCCGTCAGGACGTCTGGACCTTTGTGATGTCACAACAAGACAGTCACCACCCTCAGCCACGCCCGAAAACCCAGCCCACATCTAAATGATGTTGTAGTTTTGTTTTTAGACACAAATAAAAGACATTACCAGAAAATCATAGCAGTCCGTCGATTTGGGTCTGGTTCAGATCGCTGGACTTTTTCCCGCTCACGGAAATAGGAGCAGCCAGTGTTTTGCCTGAAATCTTTATATGATCACTCAGAAAACAGTCAGCCAATCAGATGAGGGGCTCTGATATAAAACTACGTTGAGATGGTTTTTGGCTCTTAAAACCACACTTATGGATATCAAAACTTCAAAATAAAACACAGGAAAAGTGTAAAATATGGGACCTTTAAGTAATTTTTTTTTTAAAAAACTTGCTCCAATAAAACAGTGGGAAAAAGGTACACAATCGGTGTAATGTCACTTTTTTGACCTGTCATTCTTTATTGTATGTAAACACAAATAAGGCTGTAAAAAGCTTATACGGAAAATAATGTTATTGTTGTTATTATTCAGCGCCATTACTTTCCCCGCGGCTGCTTCCACAGCCAACCGCATGAGTGTTTATGGTTCACGACACAATTATGATTAAGATGTTAGCCTCTCAGAGGGAGGGTGGGGAGGGAGGGAGATAAAGAGAGAGAGGGAGAGAAAGGGGGGTGGCTGAGTGAGGGAGAAAAAGAGAGAGAGCAAGGAAAAGAGACAGGCAATTTAGCATCACCGTCTCTCTCCTGGGATAAAGGCTACGCTGACCTGTCACGGTGTTGGGTCTGATCTAAGAGGACTCTCTACATCTCGCTCTCACACAAACATTAGGTCCTGTTCTGTTTCTTCATCCTTCCCATTTAGACTCTCCATCTCTGTCTTATCAGCGGCATTTCCATTAAAGTAGCCTCCGGCAGGTTAAAAATATTTTATGTCTTAAAGATCATTTTCATAATTTCTCTAGTCATCTGTTGTATAATTTAATGACTCAAAGCAGCAGAGATTGATGGGTTGGCTGATTGATTTAAGTGTCTCTCACGATGCTAACAAGACACCAACAGCCAAGCACGTTTCAGAGGATCCGACTTAGATAACAGAAAGATCCAGGGTTCTTGTCATAAGTCTTATTAGAAACCACTTTACTTGACATCAGCTTTAGAAGCAGTGACCAGTCTGCTTTCTCAGACAGGTCACTGCTTCTGGTCCAGTCTGTCACTCACACAGGAGCCACATGAACATCATGTTGTATTGAAGGAAACTTGAAACTCATCAGTAAAATATTCACTGAGCTAGGAAATCAAATGAGAAGTAGGGCCATTTTCCCCCAGACTTTAATGCAATCTGACTCATTTTACAACCAGGTTGAAAGGCTCTTCAGCCTTGGCTTTACTTCCCACTTTCATTCTGTCAGACTGACAACCATGGTGGACAAACAAACTGGAAGTGTATTCGATGTGTGTGACTGAAAAAGGGAATCGGTCTTTTCTTTCTGCTGTAGGCAGCAGATGGTACGATCCGAATTTTCTCCACATACCACAAATCCACGGAGCCAACATGCCTCTCGGGGTTGCTTAGTGTGATGGTGTGGGGAATGTTTGCTCGACTCACTTTGGGCCCCTAAACACCAATCCACGCTCCACGTCGCAACGCTGGTTAGATACCTGGATGTATCCAGACAGAAACTGCGTGATTTGAGGGCCTTGTGTTATTTTTAAAAAATATGAGCAAACACGTTCAAGGGCAGCGAAAGCGGGGAAACTCAATTCCCGGAGCCTGCAGAGAGGAAGCGCTTCCCCATCTTTACCTCCTGAATTACTGCTCCTCTGTCTAAATTCTTCCCCTCATTCCTCAACTGGCTCCCGAACACCTCCCCCACCCTCCTCCTGCCTAAACTCTCTTCATCTTTCTCCATCCTCCGTCTGTCTGAGTAAGCTCTGGAGGGTTTTGCGCTCCGCCTGGCTGAAGTCCAACGCATCTTAATCACCGCGGGGTGCCGATCCAGACTTTGACTTCGGCACTGTCACTCCCGCCTCTCTCCAACTCTCCTCTTCCTCCGCCGACGCTTGCGTCTCTCTGGCTGAAAGTGATGTCTCCAGGTGTATTTTGTTCTTCTTTGCTGTGACGCCGTCCTCTCTGATTCTATATGCTTTAAATCCAGTCTATGATTAGACCCTTTAGTAGATAATAAAGTCATGCTAACAGAGAGCCTGTTAGCTCTGGTGACATTAAAGATTAAGTTAATTATACTTGTGAAGTACCGCCTCAGGGTTCTCAGGCTTAGCACTAAAAAGGTAGATCTGTGATGAGAATCAGTGCTGAGAGGCTTGAATGGAACATGTCAGAGGACAAAAATGAACAGAGACTAATGTTGCTTCAGTAAGGTGTGATTTACAAGACCTGTCTACGGGATTAAACCCCCGATACCCTCCGAACAAGGGAAATTTAGCAAGTTGTGGACATGGGTCTCCTTTCATCGACCAACTCACTTGTTGGGTCCAAGTGTCAACCCACCATGACGTCACCCACTGGTTTGTGAGCTGCTGCGTGGAAGCCTCCAGTTTGTAATTTGGCTGTTGGCCATCTTGTTTTTGTTCAAACCAGAAGATGTCTGGAGGAGAAGGTGGAGCTGAGGAGGAGTGAGGGGTGGATCTGACCTGCTCTGTACTCTGTCCTTGACTGAGACCATAAACTCATTAGGAAGACGTTTACTGAGCTAATAAATCAAGGGACAAGTAGGGACATTTTCCCATAGACTTCAATACAATCTCACTTCTTTTTTTCAACCAGTGAATTTGCCCCCCCGATGGTCATTAAATACACTGCAGGTTTAAAGCTCGTCGGCATTGGCTTCACTTTACAGAGTCTACATCCGTTTGTGGTTTATGTTATGTGGTTGGTTCAATCTACAACGGCATCAGTTCGGAGTTGCATGAAAAAATCCGCACTTGAAGGAAGCTGTCCCTCTTGTATCAATAGATAAATGTGGTCGACGGTGACTCTCGAGCCCCATAGAAAGACAAACCTGTTCCCACGAGGTTCACGAGTTGAACCAAATCCAGCACCAGCTCAGATCGGCAGGTTGGAGTCAGTGGAAAGGATGGGCAGACATGAGCGCATTGAAAAAGTTCAGTCTCAAATCGCACATCATAATTTTTCCACTTTAACTCATCCAGAGCAGAAAGAAAGATGTGGCTCCACCTAAAATTAAGAGATTCTGTGTTGATTTGGTTGTTTTATGGGTCTTACAGACTTGTTTTTCTCCTAAACTGCCTTTTTATAACTGTGTTTCATTAACTCTTTGATTGTTTGTCTTTTAAATACAGTGTTTAAGGAAATTAAGTGCAACAAAAGCAATTCAAATAAATGGTTTGCTTTGTGTTTGCAGCTTGTACAACAGTGTGAGACGCTAACAACCCAACCTTATTCAGAGTTTGGAATAAAGACGTAACTCTCAAATGTTTTACCGCATAAATATAACTTTAAAAACAAAAAACAAAGATGAAGAATAAAATTACATCAGTAGGTGTTTATGGACTTGTATCCAACTTTTATTGTCTGTTTGCTTTGTCGAGGTCCCCATGGTTTCACAAAACTTACCCAAACCTGATCTGCATTAAATACATCCTGCAAAACAAAGAGAGCCCTGATCCAAATGGGGCCCAAGTACAGTCAGACCTGACCCGTGTGCAATAAAACCGTTTTAATGCTCCATTTTAGTGTTAATATGTCATAAAACATGTATTTAATAGCACATACAGTGGCAGATGTGACTTTTCTCTCCCCACTATAAATTTGTCTGTCACAGATGTGTCACACGGGGCTGACGAGCGCAGGCTTCGCCAATTATCCTCATCATGTGCTCAACAATGCTGTTGACAAGCGTGTTAAAGCCACTTACCAAACAGAGGAGAGAATTAAAAAACAACTTTTTCTCCATTTGTACCAGATGAGGAAAGAAAGAGAAAGAGGCCAAAGTTACTCAGCTGTTTAAGTATTCATCATACCCTCCAGTCTTGCCCCCAGGCCTGGTGCCACGTCTGTACGGCTGAATTACCCAGTCAAATAAGTTGTTTTCCCATTACCAGCTACGGCAGCGTGGCTGGTGTTGCTTTCACCCGATGTGTGTGTGTGTGTGTGTGCGGGCTTGTTTTTATATCCCTGTGGAAACTTAAACTTGACCCATGAGGGTCTCCTGTCACAGTGGGGACCCAAACTGAGGTCCCCTCGAGTAGAGACTGCTTTTTCTTACCTTAGATTATTATCATGATCATTACTATTATTCCATTAGCATCTTAGTCCCTTTGACTCCACAAAAACTTACATCATGTTGAAACAACTTAGTGAAATCAACATCGATTTATCTTTCAAAAACAAAACCAATGCAACAGTGATTCCGGTTACAAGGCATATTTAGATATTTGATTTTATAAGTGCAATTTGCTGCTAACCTGCCCGTGGTCAACTGTGAAGCTAGCGCCACACGTACCTGTTCGGCCCGCTGCGCTTCAAGATGGTGGAGTCACAGGATGCTAGCTAGTTAGCAGTTGTGACAGCATTTGTAACAGAAGACAGGGTTGGGGGCAAAGACTAGCAGCGAAAGAAGTGTTAAAGTGGCAAAACGATACAACTTCTGGTCAGGACTTTCAGAATAAAATCAGAAAGAGAAAGAGGACGCAGAGATTTGTGAGTTGGGCTTTCAGATACAGATCATGGATGCGATTCTACCCAAAAAGATTGTGACCTTTGATCTTTTGACCACCATCACCCACCCTTAAGTTAGGATAAAGGTTAAGATTTGGCATTTAGTTGCAATGGTTAATGTTAAGGTTCCTCCACAGGGACACCTATTGTAGCAGGAAGTACCTCGGAGGTGGTTTGGAGGCAGGTTTTGATGTTTTTTTTTTATTTTGTCACTGTAATAGTGTCAAAACCTGCAGGATACAGCCACAAAACATTGCAGGTGTGTAGCTGAGATAGTATTAACTGCACTTGTCTCATCTGTAATGGGCCAGTAAGCGGCTGCAGCACACGAAAACGCAAGCGCCATGTCTGAGGCGTCTGTGGCCTCAGTGTTAATGAGGAGCGGCAAAGTGGGACAAAAGGCAGATCTGCTGCTGCACTTCAAAATATGGGTCAGAAAACCCCTTTATTTACCAAGTGTGATTAATACACCGGCATTTATCTCAGTGACACCGGTGCACCCTGTTTCCATCTCAAAAAATATACATAGTCTGTCACTGCTGAATGAAAGTGGACTAATAAAAAAGGTGAAGTTGGTTCTACAACTTCATGTCAGATGAAGTACACTACTCTCTGTTCTGATCTGCCTCTAAACCAGCAAATATCTGAAAATCTAGAGATTTTGGTCCTTTACTTTACTATCATTTTAAATCATCCTTTTTTTAAACTGTGTAAATGTTGCAGTGAGATATTCTTATGCTGTTTGACAAAGTAACAGTGTAACAGACCAATTTACAAAGAAAAGGTAGGCGTATTTCACAGTGGGTGAATAAACTAACTATACTAAACAGGTGGTAATGAATAACATAATGTAGATTGAACTAGATCATTAACTGAAACAGAAACAGGTGTGTCGAGGGAATAACACTGGATGAGAGACAAGCAGACTTCAGCCTGACTGTTTATATATATCATGGAGAGTAGTGAACAAGTAAGAAGGTGGTTGCAAGGTCTCTTACAAACAGTTGTTTCCAGATGTGCCAAGGTCCCCAACAGAAGCAGAAAGAATGAAAAAAGTTCAAAGGTAGGTGTTAAAGGTCCATACAGTCTAAAGGTAGATGTTAAAGGTCCATACGGTCTAAAGGTAGATGTTAAAGGTCCATACAGTCTAAAGGTCCATACGGTCTAAAGGTAGATGTTAAAGGTCCATACGGTCTAAAGGTAGACCTCCATGTGGTCTTTGATTATAAAGCAGGTCCAGGTTCTATATTAATACAGTGAAAGTATCAAAGGCATCTCCATTGGAACATCACCATCACAACCAGTGGTGTTGACCCCTGATGGTCATTAGATAGAATAAAGGTTTAGGTCTTTTCAGCTTTGGCTTCACTTTATATTCAGTCCACATTCATCTTTTTATACAGTCTTTGGTTTACTATTGATTAGTCAAAACTTTTCATCAACTTTTCTTACTTGTGCATTTCATTCTTATAAACCTAAAATGACTCATATACTCTGTACTGAGAGTCTTCATCTTGTATCCGTTAATGTATCTGTTGTGTACTTTAATATCCTTTATTCTTTATTCTTTTTTTGGCGGGAAATGCTGTATAACTTAAGATCCTTATCATCAGGAGTGGTTAAAGTCATAGCAGTAGTAGAAACAGGTTTATATTTTGTTGATAAATGTAAATGCATATTTTATGAGAATCGTGGTTTGTCTTCTATAGATCCACAGGACTGATGTTGTGATAAACATGTGGATGGTTTGGCGAAGAAGCCGTTTTCATCAGAGTTTCATCAGATTTCTTCTGCTCTTCGCCTCCACCGGCCTGAACTGCATCTCTGATACTCTCAGCTGCTGCTGCCTCCGCTGTTGTTGTTGTTGTTGTTGATGTTGATGTTGAGGGGTTATAAAGGGAAAAATAAAAACTTGTACTGGGGTTCTGGTGCTTCAGCCACGCAATAAAAAAAGAATTGCTCTCGGGGCCACTCCAGTCCAAGGAAGAGGACAGTTAATAGTGATGTAGGAGTGGTGGGGAGCAATTCAGGACAGTAGCTACTGGATCTCTTCAGCCCTGGTTAACGGCCGAGGTGGTCACATTACGGAAAAACCAATACTTGTGGTGACTATGTATGGAGGAGGGGGAAAATGCCTGTTGGCACAGTTCATCCAAACAAAACCCTAAACCCATTTAGAAAAGAGCTGAGGCTCCTGCTTCTGTCTTTAGCTACCGGAGATGACGATGTTCAATCACGCTAAACCAGAAGTCAGTGAAATGTTTAGTAAACGTTCTCAGGCAGCCGATCACATTTCTCCACATGCCTGTTTGCCCACACACTGCAACGGCCAATAAACCGCCTCTGGCTGTCGGCCATTTTGTGTATTCATACATTCGGAGGTGTACGAGCCCCGGTAATGGCGTATCCATTGGCAATAGCCGTCGGGTTCCTGGTACCGATCCACATGTTGTCTATAAAAGTCCTAATGGGGGAGCTGCCTGGCTATTTGGCAGCAGGAATAACCAATAACATTTTGTAAAACCTCATTTCTCTCTCTAATCAGAGACAGACTTTGTTTTTGGACCGTTGGGTTTTCTTCTGGCTCTCTGAATGAATAGTTGGCTGAACAAAAGGCGCCGTTGGATGGCAGCGGTGGGGTGGGGGTGGTGGGGGTGGGACTCCAAAAGGCCAATGATTTGATTTGCCTCCAATTTGCCACTTATTTTCTTCCTCTCAGGCTCTTCAACTCTGCTTTCTTAACACACACACACCTCTACTCTTATGAGAGTGGCCATTATTTAGCTTGTAACCAAGCACCATTTTCTTTTCTCTGTCAGCCTGTAGCCTGAGAGCTTATTGGAAAGCTATCAGTACTCTTTGTGTATGAATGGTGACTGTAGAAAGCACAGAGGGAAAGAGGAGTTATATTTCATTATTGCAGTACATTTATTTGATTTGTGATACACTTTGTGAGGGCAGCAGATCCATAATGTAATACAGTGTGTGTGTGGAAGAAATCAAGCAATGAGCAGGTTTCTAAAACTTTCAAAACTATTATTGTATTTGGATTTTTGATTAGAGTTTATTGAGGTAGTGTGGTTACTTTCTCATACTGTACAATTTAAAGTAAGTGTTAGTTTTACAGTTCATAAAAACATATCCTTCCTAATTCATCGAATGCTGTTCCTTTGACGTTGCGGGACTTTTTTCATTTCTCTTGCATGATCTGTTTCATTTTCAAGTTTTAGTTCCATATCAGTTTTCCAGGGTCAGTTTATCTGAGCCCGTCACGCCAGACGAGAGAAAAATAAACAAATGTGAAGAGAGGAAATGGAAAAACCTGCCCGTCAGTGTTTGTATCTAGTGTGTGGGTTTTTTTTTTTTTCTTTTCTTTTCATAATGAAGCTTCTTGTTGTAAACAAATGTCAGTGGTCCCGTCAGCTTGACTGGATCCCGCTCAAACGGGTGATTGGACAGGACCGGGGGTAAACACAGTGTGTCTGCCATGAGTCACAGCCGGGTTTGGACGGTCGGCGCCGTGGCAGGTGCTCGCAGATGGAAGCAGAGAGGGATCTTCCGATGCTGGATGAGGCGTGTTATTAATCCACACTCACAAGCTGCACAAGATCTCCATGAGAATTTAACTAAAAGAGCTGATCAAACGGTCCCAGTTGCTTTTAGCTCGCCCAGCTGTTTGTCGTCGCGCTCGTGTTTGTATTTGAATAAGTCTGAAGGAAAGCTGTGAGCTCAATCTCAGATGTTTCTGGGGGACGAGTGATTATTAGCAACATGTTGAGCTTCATCCAGAATGTTTTCTCTTGGGAAGTTGTCGCTTCTTCTGCACTTGGATGTAACGTTTGCAATGAAATTGGATGTAAATGTTCCACAGATGAGGATTCTGATCTTTCATGAAGCATCAGGTTTAAAATTTGCAGTAGAAACTATTATCACCATCAACATAAACATATAATATAACCATTGATAGATTAGACTCCAGCTTTATCTTCAATCAGCGATGTTTTTGGCTTGTTTGTCCGTCCGTCTGTTGTTGCCCCGTCCGTTTTCTTCTCCTTATCTGGGGTCAGGTCGCGGTGGCTGCAGGGTTAGCAGGAAATTCCCTCTCCCCAGATTTCAAGCTCTTGTAGGATCCTAAGACATTCCCAGGCCAGATGGGATATGTCGTCCCTCCAGGGCCCAGAAAGCCTCCAGAGGAAGGATCCCAGGAGGCATCACCCTTATCGGATGCCCGAACCACCTTGAAACTCAAAAATGTAGACAGTTGACATTTGACCACGATATAAAGCAATGGAAACATGTAGGAAGCTCATTTTTTTTCTTTTTTGTTCTCCTTTTTCATCATCCTTCTCTTGACTTTTTTTTCCTTTTAACTCCTCCTGTTGCTAACAAGCTATCCATGTTGATCTATTCTATCACTGGCTTATCCTTGGCCTTAAATCAAAGATTAAAGATAGATTCTAAAGATCATTTTGTTTTAAAACATTTCACAAATGATTTGTCGACCCACTTGCACTATCTTTGGAGGCTGAGAAGCCACTGTCATACGCTAGTGACCTTTTATATCCAAGCAGTCTAAAAGCAGCTTCACTGTGACATCATAATGTGCGGACATTATTACAGGCTGTAACTGAGGAACAGAAGGAGAGGTATTGACCATATTTCCCGTAACTTGGCCAGTTGGTGGAGGCATAAGGGGTAATTCTAGTTCGGTCTGGTGTCTGGTGCTCATTCATTGCCGTTTTCTTCCTGGTTGAATTAAGTAGCCGAGTTAATTGGAGCTTAAAGGCGGCGTCTCACAGCCAGAACAATAGACGGAAATAAATGCCACAAGGTATTTAACCATTAAATAGCACGAACACGGGTTCTGGCAGAGTCACTGTTTCTTGCTTTCATATTGCAGGGAAAAATGAAAATTTCAGCCTCTAGAGGACCCGAAACTTTATGTTGTTTTTTTTTATCCCAGTAAAGAGCGCAGCCACGGTTGTTGAGAGCAGCTTTGTTTACTCTCACAGCATTGATTTCCCTCTTCTCTATCAGCCCAGACGTGCCCCCTCATCTCTCGGCATCTCCCATCAAATAGAAAAAAAAAAGGAAAACCCGACCATGCACAATGAGATTTCTCCTTCCTTTTTTTTTTTTTTTTTTTATGCTGACTGGTGCTTTGGAGTCTCCTCTGTAGCTTTCAGCACTTTCTCACCGGGGCGCCCTCTCTCTCCTGCACCATTTGTTTCAGTTAGTGGGTAATGTGTGTGGTTGTCAAAAACGATTGGCTTTGGTGGTCTGAGGTGCGCACTCTGAAGCGCAGAGGACAGTAAATTGTATTTTTCCACAGAGTTATTAGGCCATTATTATGGCGCGTGAAGTGAACAATGCCTCCTCGTCTTCACAGGCGGACAATTAGAATCATCATTAATCGGCGCTATCAGCACATCAATGGGGCAGAGGGGGTATAATGGAGTTATAGACCACTTATGGGGCAATCAATCAATGTGATTGCCATCTAAACTGTCTTTCATTGTGCCAGAACCGAGCGGCTGGTCAGTGGCTCCACAGACAGTGTTGGAGTATGCATGAGGAATGTTTATGGCATGTTGGACTAACAGTCAGATGAGCCCCATCTCTTATGTCATCATCGTTTTATCCACGGAGGCTCCGCGGTTGCATCACAAATCTCTGGGCAGCCATGACGGGCTCCATCATGGTGGCCCAGCAGGTGCAAATAATGGCTGAATATACAGTCTAACGGAGGGGGGGGGGGGGGGGCTGTAAAATGTTTGTGTCATTACTACCTGCAAGCGGCATCCCAATTCAGGGGCTGCAACCTGCAAAGTCTGCGTAGCAAATCACTGAGACGCCTGTTGGGTTTGTTTTGCCCTGGCCGATCGATACAGACTGACACATCCATCCCACCAGT
The DNA here is from genome assembly GCA_038496675.1 of Rachycentron canadum. NCBI lineage: Eukaryota > Metazoa > Chordata > Actinopteri > Carangiformes > Rachycentridae > Rachycentron > Rachycentron canadum. Next base: position 1,271,548 of record CM076660.1, on the reverse strand, counting down.
ATCATTTTCTCTTGACAGAGTAGTGTTTGATATTTCTGCAAGTGCAGCTGCAGCAACACTGTCTAATTACTAATCTGTGCAAAAAAGAAAGACTCCAATATGAGATGCCAGTGCTTCCTGCTGTCCTCTTGATCCCTGAGACGTCCTTTGATTGTACTCCGTCTCTAACCCCCTGTTCATACACGCAGCTGCAGAGAGATACGAGGCAGCGTCGAGGCAGAGGTGGTTATTTTTTAATGGAAACCTGCTGCACGAATGCACCGTAGCATTAAAGGTGCAAAGACCCAAAGCTTGCGATAAGCAGGGCGACAACCATGGGTTGGGGAAAAAAAAAAAAAAAAAAGTTTAGACTTTAAGCCTTTAAAGTCCATTCATCTCATTTAGATCAGCACTTTGTCATGCTCTGATAAACTGGCTGTACCCTCCCCACCCGACCAGTGGTGACCAGCTGATGGACTATCGTGGAAAAAGTGGGATGAATACTGGATGTGCATTCATAAAAACAACCTCTAATGAGTGATTAGGTTGTGTTTGTCAGACAAATCTGCTGACATGTTCACCATAACAACTTTATTAGATGATAATATAATAAAATGTTGTGTTTACAGCTTGTTCTGCTGAAGAAAATGCTAATAATGTAGTTTTAATTCAATGCACAGGGCCCGTAACAGCCCGCAGGGAACAAATGTAAAGGAGGTCACGACTACCCAGAGCTGCAAATTGATCACACAGATCAGTAGGTGACATCAGCCTCTAATCGCCTGCTCTCTCCTCTGTCTGCTTCCCCCTCAGATGACCCAAGAACAGTGCACTCATAGGAACAATGTCCAGAGTTCAGAGAAACCACAAGTGTACAAAGTGGGAATATACGGCTGGAGGAAACGCTGCCTTTACTTCTTCGTCCTGCTGCTGATGATCCTGATCCTGGTCAACTTGGCGCTAACTATCTGGATCCTCAAGGTCATGAACTTCACCATAGTAAGTCAACCCGCCCCTGCTTTTATTCACCATGTCAGTTACCATCGAAGCGATGGTCATTTCAGTCCGATGTCAACTAATGCAAACATTTCTATTGAATGATTTCTTTGTTGCCTGTTTGAAACTGAGCTCACGGCAGTGTGAAGCAGGAAGGGACACGAACCCATCTATCATGAATATTTGAGCAGCTCTGCTCATCATGTCCCGGGCTCTTCATCAAATGTTAAAAAAAAAAAAAAAAAAAAAAAAAAAAACAACCCTGTGTCTGCAATTGTCTCTTCATTTTCACCCGTCACGTTTGTTCCTCTTCGTCATTCATTCATGACGCTTCTGTTGGGGTTTGAGCTGCGGCTCTGGAATCAATGTGTGAACGTCAGCTGCAGTTTGTGGTGTTCAAGTGCCTGTTGACCTCTGCGGTTTATCCTCGTGTAAAGGATGAGCCCGTCGGTCGTCGTCTGCCGGCAGGTTACTATGAGCTCACCGTTCGGTTTTGTTGCTAGGTGACATCTAGCGGTCGTAGTAATGACGACAGGAGCGAAGGGAAAAGCGCTGTGTCGTCGCTACTACATAGATGGATTATATGGATATTAAATTATACTACGATAAAACTAAACTGCTGAAACCAGTGAATAGAGGTGAACCTGTCAAAACATGAAGATTAATCATCAATAATTGTGATTGAAACTCATCAGCTGATGCAGCAACACTGGTAACAAACAATAAATACGTAAATATATATTGATAAATCAGACAAACATTGTCAAATATCAATGAATCCACAAATAAGATAAATAAAAAAATGAATGAAAATAAACTGACATGATCTTATTTTGAAAATATCTGGTTTTTCAAATTTGTTCAGTCGTTTGCAGATGAAGTTTTGAACGAGAGTCTGTTTGAACGTAACCAGTCACGGTAGGAAACAAGCCCATAGGTCGTCTGCCAGAAGGTTATTACGTCATCAGCGTTAGGTCTGTTAACCTGAATCGCCATCGTTTCCTAAACCTGACCGAGACGTGACTGTTGTTATAGTAACCGTGCTGATGAAGGTGGCGTACGCCGATTTAAAGCAGAAAAGCTTCACTGTGACTTCAGACATTTAACAGAAACCACCCCAACTTAACCAAAGGGCTTTTTGTTCCCTCAACCACAGACGGGACTCGGGTCTCTGGTGTAACAGTTGTGAGTTATGGGTCATATCAAAGCGTTGACGAAAAGGACCTGTTGGTTGTTCAGGTCAGAGGACTGGTCAGAGGCTTTCTAAGGTGATGTCTTAATAACTGAGTCAAATATGCAAATATTGCGAAAGCTGCAGGAAGTGACTTTTATACCAGTGTGGCATTTGTGGCTCTTTATCACAACTTTCAGCTTGTTTCCATCTCATAAAAACACAACAGCACCATTGTTCTTTCCATCTGGGGCACATTTAGTCTTTGCGAACCAGAACTGAAGGATGAAACCTCCTCCTCCTCCTCCTCCTCCTCCTCCGAGCTGTGCCACGATCCCGGTACAGTGAAACAAAACAGAACAAAACGACTGGAGCAGAGAAGCTCAAATATGGACCTTTTTAAATGAGGATCAGAGCATAGATTCATTTATTTATATATTTTGTCTCTGTGATTTTGGTCCCTGGCCAATCACTGCTGGGTTGATATCACACAGAGCACAATCAGCAGAGTCTTATTTATAGAGTTCAAATGCAGGGACGCCTCCAATGTCAATGCATTTGCTCATCTGTCAGACGCTTTTATCCAAAGCCACTTACAATGAGGGACATCAGTAAAGCTTTAGTGCAGTAGACGCCTTGGTGTCAGTATTAAGGACTACATCGATTGAATAAGTGCAGGAGATCAGGTCAAAAGTGCTTCTTGGACATGTTGGGGTTTTTTTGGAGAAGAGATGAGTTTTCAAGAGCTTCTTGAAGACAGAGAGGGACGTCCTTGCTCCGATGGGATTCGTTCCAAACAACAGACAAGAACTGAGATTGCCTCGTTCGCAAGGATGGTGATGACAGACCATGTTTCCTAGAGGGAAACGGTGGTGAAGAAGGAGCATAGGGCTGAATGACTGAGGTCAAGTGGGCGATGCAGACCCAGTCTTCACTCTGAAGGCGGCATTAGTGACCTGAACTTGTAGCCAGTGTAGGTCAATGAGTAGGAAAGGGACGTGTGGCCTTTAGGGCTGATTGAAGGCCAGACAGGCTCCTGCATCCTGGACCATCTGCAAGGGGTTTCACTGTGCACACATACAAACAGAATAAACAACTGTAATCAATAATGTGAAATGTGTAAAATGCACAGTCTTCTTAAGAGAACTGCTTTGCAGTACATCCTTCATCCATCTGGCCGCAGGTGTCTGGGATTTTATGAGCTGAGGACACAGTCGGTTTAACCAGTCAGTTAATGAGCAGTGAAAAATCAAAATAGAAAAAATTTACCTCCATAAAAGTAACATGGACTGTTACATTAAAGTATGTGCATAATAATAGTAAAAGATGCCGTGGTCATGATCAGATCCTTCCACGCTCCATCCACGTCTGCAGGACTGTTACCACCTTTTCAACGGATGAGATGAGTTTGAGTGTTTTTCCCTCTGCCTACTTTCAGTTTTACTATTCACTGCCTCTGTCTGTCTTAACCTCTCTCTCTCTTTCTTTCTCTCTCTCTCTCTCTCTGCTTAGTAATCCACTGTGCCTGTGATGAGTCAGATACAGATGCAACAGAGTACAACACACACACACGTAGCACATAAAAACACACGCACATGGCTGTTGCTGTGAATAATACATGAGGTCTGCTCCACAGCGAGGCTTTAATATGAGATCTACATAAATCAGAGAGCAGTTTCTCAGATGCTGAGCCGTGTGTTCTGACAGACCGCCGCTGCACTCGCAGCGCTATAATGTTTTTAATGTGTCTGTCTGGAGATGATGGGGCAGGGAAAACATTTGAGATGTGGCAGATGCGCGTGAAATGGGAGAAAGCAAACCAGGGAACGAAACGCCCCCTTGCTCTTGTAGCTCCGCCCTCCCCCCAGGTGATGGTCTTGGGATTAAAGGTCCTCTCAGGCCTGCTCGGTAAAGACATCCACCATCAGTCCAATGCAGGTTTATGGTCTTCAAAGCTTTAAGCATCGCCATTAAAGGATGGTACCTTCTTAAGTATCACCATGCTAAGCATGTTAGCGTGGCTAGTTCAGCGACTATTTGTAGTAGCTAGCAGATGCTACATTGTTAGCTTACGCAGCTATTGCCTTGTAATTTTGGCGGGATCAAAGAAGGAAGTCAGGTGTCTGAGTGGATAAAGTGACAAGCTTTATGGCCGTTCAACAACTTCAACCACGTGTTTATTACCGTAACCATGACGACCAACGTCCTCCAAGTCAGCCTGAACTCAGATGTATTTTGTTCGGCTGTCAGTGTTTCTACTGTTCATGAAATATCTCTGGGTTTTATTCCAACAATAACGTTTACATCGTTTGGATCCAGAGGAGTTCAAACTATTTTTTTAATGATATAATTATCGTTACCTTTCTTGGCACGAATGGACCTTTAAGCTTTGCTTTCCTTTTGTTAGCGTGATGCTATTGTTGATGATGTTGTTGTTGATGATGTGGACTTGTTTGGTGTCCGTGTAAATTCCCAGTCAAGGAGTTTCACCTTGCCGCACTAAAGTGGCTCTGTGGCTCCAAACCTTGCAGTGTGGCGATGCGTACGTTCAGGATGCCACACACAGCGCAGCAGCGGTCAAGTCTGTGGTTATGGGATGTTTCATGATCTCCTGAATTAATTCTGAGGCTGGAGAACATGAGGGCTAAATCCAGACACCAGCCCAGAGAAATAATTTTCTTAATAGAAATCCATGAATGTACATGAGATCTGATTTACAGCTAAACTCAAGGACTTTGAGAGACTAGAAGCTATAGACAGAATGGTGTGGGTAATGGAGGTTAGGGGTATGAAGCGATGAAATATTTAAACCGACTGTATTTACAGAGATGAGTGTGAATAATGAATATAAAAGCAGCAAGCGGTGTTCATCAGGTACAGTTGTGCTTGCAGCAGGATGCGAAGCTATTTCTACAAATTGTACGGTGTGTTCAAAAATGTACATGTGCACAGAAAGCCCTTGAACTAAACCTAACCTGTGTACTTCACAAATCTGGAAGCAGTCACGCAGCATACGAGCAGGAAATCTTGTATAAATGCACAGTAAGTGGGCGTGCGTCAGGATTTCATGAGTTTTTTAAATATTCATTTCGAGGTTGGCGCACGTCCACATCACTTAAACGTCTTTCAGCAGAACATTAAACCTCTCTGACCTCTGACCTCTGTGGGAGATGTGCTCAGACGAGCATAAAGAAAGTTTTAGCTGTGGATAGAATATCAAATCAATATCATATATGGCCGACAGCCAAATTACACACAGGAGGCTTCAAAACAGCAGCTCCCAAACTGATGGATGACGTGACACTTGTCTCAGGTCCTCTCTTCTGATTGGCTGACTGACCTATGAAGCCTGAGAGCGGAGACAGAAAACAAGCTCGAGGCTCATGTTTTCTCACTTCTGGATGCTTGCAGATGGTCAGCATCGTCGAGTCGAATATGTTGGAGCCTCAGTCAGAACGGATCGCCTAATGAGCATCTTTTATCGTTTATGTTATGTGTTAGCTTGTGAGCGTTAGCGGCTGTCCGAATGCTAACTCATGTTGTCTGCACTGACAAGGTTTCAAGTTTCTTTTGCTCCACGTGTTGACGGGATTGTTTTCCTCAGGTTTGTGGCCATCTGAATATTTTGAGACTGTTGGTTGGTTCGCTGCAGTTCTTTGGTGGAAATTGGCAGCTATGGCTCATTTTGCTCCTGATATGTCTCACATCATTTTAAAACAAACACCAGATGGACATATTAACACGAGTCTTGGCTTGTTTTTCATTGGAGGAGGCCTCATACACTATGCCATAACCCGGTGAGGAAATACGCTCCACGACCGTCTCCCGTACGCTCCGATAATGTTGTTGCTCGACAGCTTGACAAACTTTTCCAACCTAATCACATCCAAAAGCTTAAAACTAATCAGCATGTAACCACAAACACAGAGAGAGCCTGTTTTGTGGGAGTGAGCGCGGCAGTGTGTCGAATAATCAGACTTGTTGACACGTATTGCCGCCTGGCATTTTCTCCGTCCGGGGCCGTGCTCTCCTCTCGTATTTTGAGCTATTATGTAAATGCGTGTCAAGTCCAACTTGAAGGGTCCCTGCTCTGTGAGCGGCTCTTTGGAAACTCGCATTAGTGCCGGTCAACAGCTCATCACTTGGTGTAATTTTCAGCGCGGCGCAGGAGCAGACAAATAAGCACCTGTGCAAACACACAATGTTTTAAAGGCTGTGTATGTATGTTATAAGCATCTATGCACACATATGGCTTTCATCATTCGAAGGATTATTCAGGCCAGGTCACACTTGCACACTTAACATTTGCACATCTGCTTCTTTTTGAATAAAAACATAAACTTGCTTGAGGACGTGTGTGAAGCCGTGGAGACACACACACACACACACACGTGATTCTGCTGATTTAAAGGCCGTTTACAGAGGAAATAGGGGACAAAAGATTAAATCGAACAACTATTCAGTCTGAAAGTTAATATTTGAGAGGCACCGATTTTTAATGCCAACGACGGTGAGGAAAGAATCAGAACAGATGGTTTGAGCCGTCAAGAGGAAGAGGATGAGGATGAGTAGATTTGAGCCAACAAAACGGATTCTCTTGCCTGTTATTTTAAAGGCTCTCACTTTGTGCGAGGGGTGCAGGTGTAATCTGCTCAATTTGATGAGTGAAAACACTCCTCCTTTCAAAATAAAAGCTGGATTTTTGCCGCTTTTTAACCAACAGGTGGAAACAACATTTTCTGGGCCTCACAGTATGTAAACATAGGGTACATGCAGGGCTGCCATCATGTTTTTCATATGTCTCATTTGGTTCAACATGTCTGGCTCAGCTCCTGTTTCCTGTCATCTCTCAGCTGTTACTGTTGAGCTGTGGCCAAAAATGATGCTGAAAAACATCAGAAGGGCTCTGAGCCTCCTCTCGTCTGATTGGCTGACAGTTTTCTGATTGATCCAATAAAAGTTTAGCAGATTTCAGTTGGAGAAACCAATTTGGGACTGCTTTGTTGTGACATCACAAAGTTCCAGAAGTCCTGATGGCTGGTTTTAAGGCTCAGTTTCTGAATACAGGCTGTGAGCTTTTCTCTGATTCTTTCACTGTATCAATATAGAACCTAGACCTGCTTTATAATCAAAGACCACATGGAGGTCTACCTTTAGACCGTATGGACCTTTAACATCTACAATTACACTGTATGGACCTTTAACATCTACCTTTAGACCGTATGGACCTTTAACATCTACCTTTAGACCGTATGGACCTTTAATATCTACCTTTAGACTATATGGACCTTTAAAATCTACCTTTAGTACCGTAAAGACTTTTAACTTGAGGGGAACTTTAATGTTTGTTCCTGAACTAATGGAAAATTGTGCTCCCTTTCCTGAGCCGGTGGCTGCAAAGTAAACAACAGCAATCTGCCGTGTAGCTCAGAATCTGATACCAAATCAATGCACTCTTATGATTTGCTGCTAAAGTCTTTTAGTTGTTGATCCAAAACCAGAACTACAACGTCATTTAGAAGTGTTGATGCAGAGGGGAGTAGCTGCCGACCGAGGCCTGAACAGAAAGCTGGCGGCAGAGCTGTGACATGAGCAGCTAGCCAGCCATCAGGGGCAACTTCGACTTCAGCGCCTTGCTTCCACTTGTTTGGATTTCAGACACTGGAAGACGAATAGAGAAAATATACTAGATACTTGAAATAACTGTTGCCTCATGATAACTTTATCGCTTTATGTTCCAAAAGTTTTTTATTTTAAGATATGTCAATTTAAAAAGTCTGTGAACCATGGACAGAATAGAAAGGTTAAGAAATTTCAAGTTTAATTTGCTGTAACCTTTTGACTCTGGACATGTACATTCATTTAGTTTTTTCATATTCACCCTCAAAAACTTTTTAACTAACACAGTCAGTGCAGTGATAGAGCAGGTTAAGACCTTACTCTGCAATTTCTTTACTACATGAAAATAACAAATATAAAACTACTTTTTTCTGGATTTATGCTTTAGGAAATTTCTCTTGACTTTTCTTGATGTCTGGAGTGCACATATTTTCTCTCACATATAAGTGTAGCAGAGTATGTGTAAAGCTAAGTGAAGCTCTGGGGTCAGAAACTACGAGGCCCCCAGGGCAGTAAATTCATTAAAAGTTAAAAGAACTGCCATATATTTAAGATGAAGTGTTAAAATGCCTTCAATTAGGATCATAAATGAGCACCAGCTAGTTTTAAGACCAAAGACCAGCCTGTGGTCTTTGGGTTTTGGTTCTTTCCACTGTGGTCTCAGTGCATTAAAACTACAGGAGAGCCTCCAGTCGTGGGGAAGAATCGAAGGGTCTGTAGGAGTCAGTCGGTGTCCACCTCCTCTTCACATGTGGTTGTCAACGTCAGCAGTGTAGGGGCTATACGTCAGTGGTGGATGTGTGCTGTTTGTCATGCAGGTGTGTGTGTGTGTGTGTGTGTGTGTGTATGCGTGGGTGTATTGTGCTCGAGTGGCTATGTGAGTTTGCCTCCAGAGATCTACAGACCGTTGCGGCCACGTTTCCTGCCTCCCGTCGTGGTAAATAGACCGGCTGAGGCCTTTCAGATTGAGACAGATTAAAGTGGCTGCACCTCATGTACATGGCATCCAGAGCTGGTGTGGTAATGAGTAAAACGAGGGGAGGAGGAGGTGGTGGTGGTGGTGATGTATTAGCTGCCCTCTTGTCCGGGTCCTTCCACTCCAGTGAACCAGGCCTATTTGCCTGCCAAAAGAGAGGCCTGCAGGGAGGAGGGAACTGATGTAATGGAGAGACTTTAGTGTTGTTAACTTGTGAGTGTCAGCACTCCGCCTAGTTATCTGAGTCTCTGCCGTCTGAAAACCTGAAAAACACCACTAATAAGGAAGCATGTGTTTCCTGTTTGATCCAATTGGAGGCAAAACTAAACTTTTATTCATTCATTTATAAATTCATTTATTTTAGGGCTGAACAATGTGTCAAAATCAAATCATATTGCAACTGTTTTTAGCAGATATTGTTATTGTGATGTTATTTGATAAATGAGGACAAAGCTGAAGAGCCTTAAAGCCTTAAACCTTCATTCTCTCTAATGACCATCAAGGGGCGACTCTACTGGTTGTTAAAGAAGTCAGATTGTATTGAAGTCTATGGGAAAATGTCCCTACTTCTCCCTTGATTTATTAGCTCAGTAAACGTTTTCCTAATGAGTTTATGGTCTCAGTCTCTAGTTTCAAGTATTTAAAGGTCCATATGGTCTAAAGGTAGACCCCCCATGTGGTCTTTGATTATAAAGCAGGTCTGACAAAGGGTTAGGGAAGCGTCTGTGTGCTGCTCTGTGTCTACACTGAAAGTGTGTCAGCCATGTTTCACAGCCGTCCGCCTCACATGCGTCTGACAGAGCAGATACATTTCTGTTTTAATCGATCCAGCCATCTCCACAGGCGGCGTGAAGACTCCTGTTTCGCGCCTGTTGATGTGGCCTGAAGCGTGATTTTACACTTCGGGTCTATTTTCTTGTGCTTTACACGTGTAACTAAAGTGACGACCGCATGTTTCGCTCTGAGAGCTTCCAAAACGTGGGCGAACACACAGATGGCGCGAACGCGCTGCTTACGCTACGTCGCCTGTGTAGACACAGTGTGAGAGGTGAGATTTGTTAAGTGTTTTTAAACTCTGTTTATAAGAAAAAAGGGATTCAAGGGTGAAGACTAACTTGTTTTGGCAAAAGGCTTTTCTGGTTCAGCGTTATGAGCTGCCATATCTTTTTTCTCTTTGCCTTTGTGGTACTCGCTTTACCACGTCTCTCTTTCACGCCCGGTCAGATGCACAGTCCTCCCTCTTCACTTTCTGCTGGCAAATAGTATAAAATATACTCTGTACTGTGTTTACTGCAGCAGTGATGAGCAGTGTCTTCCTTGAAGCGAGAAAAACCACATTGATGCGTGAGCTCGGGAATTACCGGTGTCAAAACCGAGATAATTAGTGCGAGATAAATGACAGCTGAACAAAACGACAATCAGCAAACTAGATGTTTTCCACAATCACAGATTTGAAAAAAAAAAAAAAAAACAAGAAGAAGAAGAAGTTATTGACAGTTTAGATGAAGACAAACCAGCAGCAGAGCAGATTTTTTTGCCTGAAGCAACGTGACATGAAATCTGTTAAAGCAGGTGGGGTTTTCTTTCCATCACAGCAGCTTCTCTTGGAGTGACAAGTTAAAAGTTTCTGCTGTAACGGTCTCTGGTGGTGGTGGTGGTGGGTGGGGGGGGGGCTAGAAGACAGAAGAGGAAGGAAAGGGGGATGGATTTCGGGAAACTAGTGTGGAAGCACATAGGAAAGCTATCCCATGTATCTATCACAAAAAGAGAAGAAAAGCCTCCGAGGGTTTCAAACTTTTTTTTGGAGCTTTTGCAATGAAAATAAGATTAATGTCCTCCCAAAAAGGAAACATAAAGCAAATGTTGATGTATCAGAAACTTTTACAACTGCATTTAGTCCATTCCAGGGTCTGAAAGTCTCCAGTACTTTCAGACATCCATCATCTGTGGACATAGTGCAAATTCAAAACTCCTAAGTCAGTTGACTTACAAAGCGCCGTTATGCTGACAGATAGGAGTTAACTTTGTTACTGCAGAGCACTTTAACAGGACACACAACCACGGAGAGTCTGTCCGGTCCCTGCTGCCAGGGGGAGATTAATGACGGGGAGGGAGGGATAAAAAACACAAAACACTTTCCATTTTCTCTACCTGGTGTCCCCCACTGGAGCCTGTACTTAAAGAGAAGTGAGGCGAACTGTTGCGACTGCGTGATACGGATCACCGGTCCTGGGAGGCAGAGTCGGCGCCCGCCGGAGGAGGTTTGCAGCAGATCCACACTCGGGCCGTTGAACCAAGAGCTGCTTGCGTCGCACTCCACCACTACTCCCCAGCCCAGTCCCAGGAGGGACCCGAGTGGGGCTGGTGGTGCCGGCAACTCTGCCTCTCCAAGTCCAGAAGGGGAGCTTGACCTTCCCCTCTTCAGCCAAACCACCGGGGCTCACCAGCTCCCCGGCAGCTCCCCGCCGTACGTTGTTTATTCATGTTCGCTGGTTTGTTGAATACAGATTCCAGCAGGAAACTTTGGCAAGGTCACAGTGATGTCTCTGAATGTGAAGTGGAGGCTGCTACTGTCATATTTACACTCAAAGAGGAAAATTGAATATGTGAGGTTATATTTTAGACCCGGGGTGACATGACAGGATGTGCTTGACATTCAAAAGGGTTCAAGTGCTGGTTCACCCAAGAAAAGTGTTTTCTCACTTACTTCTGCTGGTATCATGTCAGTTGGGTTTTATTTGTCCAGTTTCCAGATATCTGGCTCTTGAGTTTTCTGCCTGAGGAAATCTGGGCTCTTGTTTGTCAAGTGTCTCTGAATCCCTCCCAGGAAAAACACTGAAAATTAGCTTTGAACCAAAAATAGCAAGGAGGAGTTCCTGTGCTTATTTTCGGAGCAGAGAGAGAGACTACTCCAAGGCGAGATCATGACATTGCTATTTTGTGATGCTTCTCAGCAGCATACAGTCGTTTTCTATTTCAGTTTGGAGAAATGTGCACCTTAGCCTCACAGCAAGAAGGTTTGAACCCTAACCCCGGGGCTTTTATGTGTGGAGTTTGCATGTCCCTCTTTTTTGCCTGAGTAGGTTCCCTCCAGGTACTTCAGCTTCCTCCCACAGTCAAATACATCTTCTGACTCTAAATTGCCCATAGCTGCCCTGTGATAGACAGGCGATCTGTCCAGGGTCTGACCCGCGTTTGCCCAATGTCAGCTGGGATTGGCTCCAGCCCCTTGGTGACCCTGCATGGAGAAGCAAATGTAGCAGAAGCATCTGAGGATCAAACAGACGTGGCTGAGAATTTTTGGCCAAGGAGGATTTCCAGTGTTGGGGAAGCTACTTAGAAACTGTAGCTTCACTTTCAAACTTTCAAACTACTAAAAATTGACAGTGTGCATCTAGAACAGACAAGTAAGACGAATGCAATACAAAAAAAGTCACATCAACTGAGCTTATTGCAGAACCAAGGACATTTAAAAACAGCTATTCATGGAGAATTTAAAGAATGTCACTTCATCAGTGTTTGTCACTTATTTCCGTTGATACACTCACAAACAACATCAGGTCAGGTTTCAGATTTCAGATCAGTCTGAGCCTTTGACTGGAGCATTGCTGCTTTACTTCTGTGTGTTTATCCATCCATTCCCATCCTCCATCTTTGATAGAGACGTCTAGAGTCACGTCTCTACATGGGACACTCCTATTGGCTCCAGTGGGTGATGTCACAGCCAATCAGAGTGTCTCCTTCAGAGGCCTAGCTGTCAGCTGCTTGTAGCCAAAGTCAATGGGATCAATCCTGTATTTTTCTGATCTCAGAGGGAGGAGAAGTTGCTCTGAGTTTATTGTAGTGACAGAATAAAGACAGAGAGACATGGACAATAAGATATTTAGAGCATTAGAGGCTTTGGAGCTGATTTTTCATCATTACTGCTCCAAAGAATGAGCAGAACTCAGATCAGATAAAGAGAGAAACTTCAAATCAGCTCTAGAACAACACAAACACATGTGTGGAACTTCCTGTGTTGAAGTTTTCTTTGGTTATTCTGGTTTACAGTGTTTTTATCTAGAAAATAAGGAGAAATTCACTGTGTTTTTAGTTTCCTCCTGTTCTCTGAGCTACTCTGAGTCACATGTATAATTAGCTGAGGTTGAGCTGATTCTGAATCTGTGGAGACTTGGAGACATTTTTAAAAATGACAACACAAAATCCTCAATGTGTCTCTAAAAGAGCTGAAAGTGTGGCCATAGTGACTCTTCCTCAGCCTTTAGACACGGTGGCATGATGGCAGTGTGAGCACTGTACAAATGCCTGCCTTTGGCTTTTGCACATGGACAACACAAAGGTCATGTGCATGGTGGTGACTGCCTGACAAATTCATTGCCTGGACGTGTCTTCCCAGCAGTCAGGGTTGGTCAAAGAGGGTTCAATTACAGTAGAGGGGCAATGGTAAAATAAAATAACAAAGACATCTTGTTGTTCATGTAATTCAACACTCCCCAACTCTGACTCACTGAACGCTGAGAATGATGAATCTATCATTTCTGGCAAACTCGCCACAGGCAGATAAGTTGACCTGGTTGTGGGCCCAGATGAAGCCCAATGCATCTTCTGTCAGCAGGGATGAGCTCCACAGCAAAATCATCTTGGAGGGAAAAACCACACATAAAATCAGACTTGAACCATTACCCCTCCTTTATGTGGTGACCCACGCTCTGATATAACAGTCGAGGCTCTGGCACTGTTCGTTTTGTAAACGGCGAGGACGGCGGATGACCTCAGAGCTGCTGAGATTGTTATCTACTCCTGTAATCTGAGAGAGGAGCGCCACCCATACTTACAGCCCAGAGACAGACACACACATGTCAGCCTCTGTTTCTCTCTCACGCACACGCGCACAGCGCTGAGCTAAATGTGGCCTGTCATATAAAGAGCTGCGGTGCTTGTTGTTGTGCTGGTTTATGGGATGGAGAGATTTGGGCCGCTGCAGTGCGGTGGCAGCTGCAGAGTCTTCAGTCAGCCTTAAAACGGTGTCGTTTTCCATTAACCTCTGGGTGAGACTGTTTAAGGTGTCCACATTATTAGCATTGTTTCGTTTTCTTTTTTCCTCTGCAGCACAGCGACATGTCTCCACTCCACGATGCTCCTTTACCTCTAATGATGTAATATACGATCATTAAACTGCAACTGGAAGTACGTCGCAGGCTGGATTATGTTAAGAGGCTATTTATTTTCTGAATGAATGGAGAGCTGGTGGCAGGAGGTGGACGGTGGGCGTGCAGCGTTTCATCGGCACACCAGCGACCAGAGTCCTGTCTGTGGTTGAGGCAACAAAAAGCCCTTTGGTTAAGTTGAGGTGGTTTCTGTTAAATGTCTGAAGTCACCGTGAAGTTTTTCTGCTTTAAATCGGACCAGGTTCTGACTCTAAGCTGAACCAAGAGCTGTGAGAGGCTGAACAGAACCATAAACCAGTTTAATGATGCTGGACTGCAGTCCTCCAACCTGGGCCGATACTGGATGAACAGGGATGTGTCCTTAAAACTTACATGAGCGGCAAAGGCAGACAACCATGAGGCGGCAAATCTGTTTTTTATAATTTCCTAATTTTTTCATGGACTTGATGAAAATGTGGCACATGTGTACAATAATTTGATATTTTGCCTATCTTCAATTAAATGGACAAAATAATGGAAACACCACAAAAATTGAAAAAACAAAACAAACAAAAAAATAAATAAATAAAAATTTCAGTAGATGCTAAAATAAGACTCAGCTGCTGCCCAGTTTGTTGAACACCTATGTTCATTGCTGCTCAAAAGGAAACAGGAGGTATTGCTCAGCGGAGAAATTTACCCCCGTGCCACCCATGTGCCTGTTTAGACCCAGAAACCAATCGATGGAGGAGGTCAGTATGTTTGTTGTGTGGGGGCTTTCCAGAGGAGCAAGGAAACAACTGTACTACATCAAAGTCTTTAATCAGAAAGAAACTCCCTCGCTGAGACTCATACAAGACTTAAAACTACGGAGAAACACCTACAATTGAAGTAACTCAATCCAAAATGATAGAAAATACACCGCTCCCTATTCGTTTTATGGACAGATAACGTGGCCACTCATCTCATTTTTCAGAATAAGATAAGAATATAAATATAAATAAAATAAGAATCCAGGAGCCAGAGTTTTTCCCCAAAAAAAGGTTTGAATTCTTCAACTTTTTCAGCCCAACAGGTTTTTTTTTTCTTTCATGAAAATCTGCACAATTATATCTGTTTTTGTGTGGATGGGGGGAAAAGGACGAGGTGCAATATGAGATGATTTTCCCTTTGCAGAGAGCAGTTCAGTCATAATGCGTTTGAAGACTCTCAGATAAACATCCGTAGCTCTGCTGTAGATCGTTGCTGATAGAAACAGGAGAAAAGGCAGTCATTTTCCCTCTGATTGCAGCCTGCCGCTTTCTCAGAGCTGCGATGATAAGGTTTTTCAGGGGATTCGCTCAGGGAAAGAGGGGGAGTGGGTAAAGAGCCGGGGAAGGGGGAGGGGAAAGGAAGGCAGGTGGTGATGATGTGGGTGATGACTGAAAGAACATTTGAGCTTCTGTAACATTGTTATGATATGACTGGCCTTACTTTATTGGCTTTATATGGCCTCAGTTGTATTATCTGTATTATCCTTAGGCGTGGACCTTCTGACAGATCCTGAATCTGGATTAGTGGAAAGAAAACCACTGTATGATGTTAAAGCTTCATTTGTTTACTCATGTTAAATTCATTATATTTAAATAAGTCACTTTGCACGATGCGCTTTGAGATAATTTCTGTTGTGACTTGGAGCTACATACTGGAAATAAAAACTGAGGTCATATTTCTGCAGACTGGGACCTCAGTCATCTTGGTTATGAGAACATTTCACTCACCAGTGTCCAGTGCTGTGGTCGTCATTCAATCATCATTCAGTCATTTAGTCATTCACTACATCACTGACCTGAACAACAAAAGACTCAAGACTTCACATGGACTTTTGGACATAGAAGGACTTTAGATCCCATGTCCAAAGATAAATAGTCTACTGTTATTTATTACTCATCAACTCTACTTTGATCACCAGTCACAACCTAGAAAAATCGATTCGTTGTCTAAAACCGACCACAGGAGTCAGTCCCCATAGACTCTCATGCTAAAATGTCAAACTTTATATAAACATGTTTTCAGCCCGGTACAAAAAAAAACCTGTTTTCGTCATGACAGCTGTACGAGGGGTGAATTTGTGTTGAAGTCAACTGTTTACATTTTACATACAGTTTTACATTAAGGATTAAATTGATGTATAATGGAGGGTGTTGCCGCTTTGAGTGACAGATGGGGAGAGTATGCTTGCCACGAACCAGCCAGCAACAAAGTCTCAGCCCCACCTTTTTGCCCCTTTTTTTGGATTAGCTAGGAGCTATAGGCAGAGTCAGGCACTGCCAAGATGGCAACAGTGGAGCAGCCGACTCTGAGCTTCAGAAACCTGGGGATGATGTCAGAGAGGTATTCGTCCATCTTCATTTACAGTCTGTAGTTTAGTTTTAGTTTAGTTTAGCTCATGATGGCATGTTACGAACCAGCTGACAGACCAGTAATAAAGAGTTTGGATGTGAAACAGAAAGGACTTGGTCTTGATTTTAGAGTTGACTTGTGGTAATAAAGCAACCTTCGGACATGTTTTAGACTTAATGGTGTCACCAGTTTAATGAAATGAAGGTGTTTCTTTTGCTTTTGTTATGACGGATGGTACAGGTTCGTTCACCTTTGTTTGCACTTTCACCTGCTTGAAACAAAATGAATCAATCCGGTGAGTTTCAGTCAGTTAATTGTTAAAGTGTCTTATCATCAAAAATGTCAATCACTCTACAAAGCTCCCTGTATGAGAATTTCTTTTCTTGCTTTATCTGATTTTAAATGAAGACCAATTGATAATGCTTAAGCTTTAATGTGACAAATTGCTGAGGAACCTACCTACTCAGGTCAAGGCTCTGAGCATTTTCCTGATTCAGGTCCAGCATCTTCCCTCACGAATTAGTCCCGTGCTGCCTCCAAAACAGCCCATTTCTTGCCACTCCAGCCGACTGAATGCAGAATTGGCTGCTGCCGGTGTTAAATCCCACGCTGTTGATGGGATCGGAGTTACTGGCTCTCATTGGGGACAATTAAACCTCAGTACCTCAAGCAGCCTTTACCGAAAGGTCAACAGACAGAAAGCAAGAGATGGAAGAAAGGGAGGAAAAAAGGAAAGTGGAGCCGAGTCCGTCGGCAGGCTGTTGTCACAGTTCACATGCAATTCATTTCAGCAGAATGAAAGGAATAATGAGAGTGGGACAATAAGCATGCAGTGCATTTTGGAAGTGTGAAATAGAGTTACAGCCGAAGACACTAATTACATTTGAGGCAGAGAGTGCTAACTTCATGAATCCAGCGCTCAGGGGATGACTAATGCAGCTCAACTTCAACATTTTATGGTCCCTAATGGGAAAATTAGTTTGCCGCAAGGCGTCCAACAAAATGCGTAATTACAAAACATGAAGAGATAAAAACACAGGAACGTATGGAAGTGACACAGAGTTGATGTAGAAACTCGCCGGCTAGGAGATATCTCAGTGTTGCTGCTGTGAAAATATTTCATTTCTGGTTCTGTTAAATGCCCGCAAATTAGCAATCAAAGAGGTGTAATGAAAGAAGGATCTTTGTATATTGTGGCAATTAGGCTGATGGGTGACTGTATTATAATTGCCCACATAGGGTTTTAGTTTCAGAAAATGTTCCTAAATGTGAAGATGAAGTTGTAGCAGGACTCGTGTCTTAATACAGCTCCCACCCTACATTATGCAGTAGATTTGAGCAATATAGAAGCAGTGTGGGAGGTTCGTTATAACCAGAGCTTAATTGTATATTCACCAGAAAATAAATTTTAATTTAAGCACAATATTAAAAAAAAAAAACTAATTAACTGAAAACAGACATGTAAATGCTGCAGTGGATGGGGGAGGGTAACATCTCTCCAATGTAACCAGTCGTGTGGGGCATCAGATCCCAAAATTCAATAACGGCACATTTGATACATGTTAGTGCAGTTCAAAATTTTAAAAAAAGACTAATCAATTAAGAAAGCTGGCAATGAGAGACAATAAAATAGATTTAAAAACTGTGAAAGCCTCAGCAGGAAACAGCAGCTGTGTAAGTGAGGCTGGAGAGTCCTCACTACAGTTTTGTGGCAGTGCAGTGGTTTTCCTCGAAATATCCAACTGATAGCTACTGAGGGGCTGTTTCTCAATACCGAGTACGCTACTGCCCTCGCTGCCCTCACTGACCCTCAGGAGCTGGGCAGTGAGCTTCTGATATGACTGATGGTGTCACTCGTCAGTATTCCCAACCAAACCAAACATGTTTTTTGGGTAAATTGACACAGGTCAATAATCTAGACAACCTTCATGAAAGTGGACTTCATTGCTGGGCTGTTGTGCTAGACTGGATTAGCCGTAGTTAGGTCGACCTAATAAACCGGGCTTTGTTTGTGAAGTTATGTTTTCTTGAATTATTTTGTTGGCTTTGTCCACCTGATGGTAATTCCAGGAGGTTGCCAATGATTTGTTAATCCCACTTTGTTGTTTCTCCAAAAATCACCAACCCACTTGTTTCCCCCCATTGTCTTTCCACAGATTTCAATATCAGCTGAAAGGTTCAAGGAAGGAATGACGTTGAATCTGGCCTTTGGACAAATAAGAAAAAAAATGTATGTGAAGTTCTAGTAGTTTATGATTTGCAGTTTAATTTTTTTCTAGGATATCTGCTTTCCCACCTGTTCTTGATTCAGGAATCAAGAACAGGTGAGTAGGTGGGAAGAGTCAGGAGGCTCGAGTTAGTGCTGAGCAGGTTGGAGTGGCAGGGTCTGAAACGACAAGAGAGTTAGTCACATGAGAGTGTGAATGAATGCATGAATGAACTGTAAAAACGACTTGTGTTGTAAGAACTTTTGTTGGAGTTCCTCGCTGCATCTCATCAGGTTGGGGGTTGGTGTCATCAGCAGAAATCAACGTGGTGCTTTTGTCCTGCTAAGATGACTTGGACGGACCATCGTGTCCCGTGTATGTCTGAGAGTCTGAAGGATGTCACGCCAACAAATGACTCCATCACTGATTAGCACACATTCAGACAGAAGAGGGGACTCATCAGTGGAGACACCGGCTGATGCGATTGGTTGGGGGCAGGTAGTTGGCCCTCGGTGGCACATGATACCTCATACCGCAGAGGAATAAAGCCTTGTGGGATACTGCAAATAAATGTGAACTTTCCTGAAAGTGTAATTACAGAGGCCGCCATAAAAACCATCCCCAGTTAGATAACACATGAATTGTTGGGGAGCAAGCCAGAGAGGTTTCAAACTGCTGCACCATACGTCCAACAATAGCATGTAATGATGAGCATAATGTGCTGAGATGAGTCAATGTGTTAAATAATCAGTCCACTGCTTCCCCCAGTATCTATAGGGCTCTTTATAGACCACTTACAACTCAGGTGGACCAGACAGAATGGAAATCCAGATCACATATCGTCGCCTCTCATCGGTTCAACGAGTCCTCCAACCTAAACGGCCGAGAACATCGCCTTGTAAAAAATGAGACCATCATCCATAGTTAGGTTTTGTTGCTAGCAACATCTAGTGGTTGTAGTAAATGTGACAGAAGCAAAGGGAAAAGTTCTGTGATGTAGTTTACACAGCGACAAAGTCCAGGAGGAGGTCGGGGTGGATGGATGGGTCGACAAAAATGTGTTTTCTGGTATCCATGAAAGTTCAGCGAGGTTGACCACACTGTTACTGTTGTAACCATGACAGCAGAAATGGTCTGGTTGTTGGGGAAGTACTTATTTTTACCTAAAATCACTAAACCTAACCAAGCTACAACCGTTTCTGCAGTTATTGTGACGGGTCCGATAAGTCTGCCACTGTTGGGACACTATTTCAGGACACGACTCTGTGGGTTGTAGCAGAGCCTTGAGAAACAAACAAACAAACAAAAAAAAAACAACTTGTGGTTGTTCAGTTTGGAGGATTAGATTGAAACAACCATATAGGTTGTTTGTGCCAAATCATGTGTTACGATCCCGGAGTGTTTCCTGAATTAGGGTCCAAAGCGAGACGCCACACTGCCCACAAGATATAGTATATTCCCCTGGTCCATGGCCCAAGACAGGCCCATTTACTGCGTGATGCAGATGGTACGACCATTGGTGACGCACACACACAGAATATCTTCCAGTTGTCAGTCAACACTGGAGGATAATGGCCAGAAACTACCCACAGGTGGATGTCTATGGGCCAGATTTGGCCCATGGATCCAGGGTGTAGACTGGGCTGGTTTAATTTTGCTGGGTGGGCTTTTTTTTTCCACATTTTCTGACTTTTTGTAGACTAAACACTCACATTCATAAATAAAACAGGTCCATAAATAAGAAAACAAGGAAGGAAATAATCCTTATTTTCAGAAATCAGGAGCATGAAACCCGGTGCTCGTGTCTGCAGAACCAGACAAGGTGATGTACTGGATTCAGTATTGATTCTGTAACAGGGATCGTCCCAAGGATCCACGGTGATGGGCTTCTGAATTACAATTCACTTTCAGAAGTTTACTCTCTCGAATCCCAATAACTTTCTCTACTTTCCAGAAGGGAGAGTTGTAACTTGACAGATGAGTCCACATTACTTTGGTTGAATCAGAGTCTAAGGTCTATCTCCGGGTCAAAGTCGAGCAGCTGACTGCAGACGTTTTAAAACAAACTTGTAATGGGTTCAAGACAAGTTCAAGATCAAAGGAAGCATCAAACTTTGTTGAGCATTTTAAACTCAACCACAGTAATGATCCATCCATCACACTGTCTGCTGTGGCCGGAACAATATTGAGCCCGATATTGACAGTGTTGTGATGAGAGAACCTCCTATCATTGTGAGTAGTAAGAGAAAATCTCAAGTAAGTTAACAAGAAAGGATTTGTTTTTGTTGTACTTGGGTCTTTTTGGCGGCGATACCAGTGATGGTTCACAAAAACAAATATTGTGCTAATGAGACATCAGGCAGCTAATGTGAGATATGAGGTTATTGTGACCTGAAAGTCATTAGTTTGAGCCTGACAGCGCTCCCATCACATAATTACTACTGCTGACATACCCTTGAGCAAGGTCCTTCACACCCGCTCATGACATGTGAGCAAATGAACAACCACACGCAGAATCACTTCCTACTGTCTCAGTCAATCTGTCTTAAACAGTTATCTACAGCACGTCAGGCAATTTTAGCTTGCTTGAAATATGAGCTGCTTGTGTGTAACACTGTGGCAGTTTACAGGCTCTGTTTGCATCTGTAGTGGTAAAAATAAGTTTGCCATCACTTCGCGACCGAAAACTTCTGCAGGCAAATTTATTTAGTTCATCGGCGCAAAACTTTTTGATGACGACATTCGGTAAATCTTAATAAAGGTCTCATATTTGACTCTCCTCCAGTCTTTTATTTTGTTCCATCAAAAGATATACCATATACCACCATATACCAAGTCTAGCCTGTGGCCATCGCTTTCTCTCCCCAACTTTCCTATCACACTCTCACTATCACTCTAATAAAGACGAAAGCCCAAAATTAAAACTTTAAAAAAAAAAAAAAAAAAAAAAAGATAGAAATCTCAATTTATACCAAATGGGACCTTTAATCGTCTCGCTTTCAGCTATTTTAAGCTAGTTTTCTGAGCAGTCCTCAGGACAAAATGACTTTTAGTGACAGCTGCTAAAAATGGAAAATAATGATCCTTAAAGCACCAAAAGCCACAGCATTTTCTGCACCACAGGATTTCAGCGAAAGGGGGGGTTGTATAGCACCCATCTTCCTTGATCATCAGAACCACTATTACTCCAGTTTTTTATTGCATTTAGTTGCAGAATCTCTTTTTTTTTTTTTTTAGTAGTGAACAAAGGCCCGGCAGTGTGCTTCCTGGTGACTGAAAAAAACAGCTGATATGATTAAAAGCTTTGTCGGCATAATCAAGGGGGAGATGCCAGAAAAATTGGATGAAAATGGCCATGGAAAAGGAAATTATATGGAGATGAAGATTGATGTAGTTGTAGAGGTCGCTGTAGTTCAACTTACTAAAATAGTGACACTTAAATGAGCCACAATTTCTCCAACCCCTTCGTCAAACATTAATCGACCCGAGCAACTTGCATCTTCCGTGCGAACCGAAAGGTGACGTCGACGAATACCTCACAAGCTGCCGGTCAGTTCAGAATAGAAAGAAAGAAAAAGCCATGAGACATGAACACAGTGAATAATACTGCATGAAAAGTATTACTGGGCTCCGTGTAGCCAACCCTTTCAGAAGGGAAAAAGGACCTCAACACACAGCTACACTGAGCGGAAGAGCCTCCATTTTCTGAAATGCATCAAAGTCATCGACCCAAACTCCAACGATGCATCTCCTCTCCGGTACTCTCTGACTTTTTCTCTCTGTTATTACACTTCAAAAGGTTTCTCAGTTTCACTGGGTTACATGCTTCCTGTTTGGTGTTATGCTTCCCAGGTAATGGTCTGGGTTACATCATCTTTCCTCTTTGAAGGTTGCATTTCAAGAAATGAGCTTTACAAAGCACTTTTATTTTTTAGTTTGATAATGAGGTAAGGCTCAAAAGTCTTACTCAAAAGCCATTCAAGACAATTTTCCGATACAAGACCCTTGAGCCTCCAGACACAGACACTGAATGGGGGTCTGGGCAAAAGAAACAAATTTCCTTATTGATTAGTGACCTAGTTTTATCATGAAGGAGATGGAAGAAAAGGGAAAAGGTTGAACTTGAGGTAAAGAGCAAAGAGGCAAAGAGAAAAGGCAAAAGAGAGAGGAAGTAGGTTTCAAGGGATTATGTGGTGGGAGTCAGTTAATGAGTCTTATGAGTAAAGACGTATAAATAAGAGCAGAGGGGAGAGAAAAGAGGAAGGTCAGTTTCTTTGAAGTGGTGTTGGACTCCCTCAGGACTGCAAATCTGTAGGTTTACTCCTAATGGGAGAACGCTCCACTGCTGCGTTTCCATTCATTTTAGTTGTAAGACGATTGTAAAACATCAGAAAAACATGAAGGCAAGTCAGAATTATGACGGATGAAACAAAGCAAACCTGTCTTTCAAAAAAGACAAAGACAGAAAGCAATTATTGACAAAATAACAATTTAGAACAGAATTACAATTCACACCAACAATAAAAGACTTCGATTCTTGTACATTCAGGCATCCTATCTAATCTACCGACTTTTGTTTTGAGTGTTGAAGCTGCTTTGATCAACATTTCTTAAGATTTTCCAACAATAGCTGATCAGTGAAAAGTGGACTTAGTTGCAGATACTCAAAGATGTTCGACGTCATCAAATAACCTTCTTCGGTTCTGACTCACCAGTGGGTCCAAAGTGTTTAACCTCTACAGGGTCATTATCAAGTGTATTGGTATCGGCGCCGCCTGTTTCATTGGTGCTGCTGGCTGTTATAAAGTTGTTGGGGCCACCTGAGACCAAGTGTAAGGGAGTGTTTGGAGTTACGTGAGGCCACGTTTGTTAAATCTCCTAAGGATGGATAAAGGGATGGGATGGTAGGTTGGGGATAAGTGATGTCATGGACCTCCTCCTCAGTTTAGGGATTGTTTCTCAGCCTTGGCATAGTTGGCCCCCGTCACTCGTGTGTCCTACCACCTGTCCTCCCAATCCAGACCTAAACCCAAACCTACCTTCAGCTTTGGGAAAGCTTTTGAATCCCGTCCTTAGGAGATGATCCTCCTGCACTTGTGTCTGTTAAATGACTTATATAGTACAGTGCTAATTTTGTGTTATGGTTGTCCTTTGTATGGACTAGTTTCTATCTGAGTGTGTGGCTGGGTTTTAAAAACACAGAGCTACGGTGCTTTTCTTCACCTCCCACGTGGACAATGTGCTTCCAGGACTTTGTGGCTGTTTCGTAAAGGTCCAGTTAGAGTATCTACAAGCCTTAAAAAGCATCCTTCAGGTGCTTTTGTTCCGTCGTCTTGGGCCTGGACACTTGTTGGCACTGCATCAGCTTGGTTCTGCAGCGTTCTGATAACCACGAGCTGGACCTGCCCTAAATAACCATGACTGCGACGCCTGGGACTCGTCACAGATATTTATTAAGGTTGAATCTAAAGTCTTTAGAACGTGAGGGGTTGCTCACAGTGATAAAGCCACAAGAAAAAGCACCAACTAAGCAGCTGTAAGGAGATTTTTAGCCTCTGTGAATTCCTAATTTGGTTTTGAGACACATTAATCGTGTGGTTCAGTCCAATGAAATTTGTTTCCAGCAGCATCGAGCAGCTCTTTTTAGCAAACAAGCTAAACAAGTTTGAAAACTTAGTGAGTCACAGTCTTTGAAAGTTGTAGTGGTGGGTGCAGTCGAAGTAGAAACATGTTGGGATTCGAGTAGCTGTTATCCCTCGTGAAAGAGGAATCCTCTCTCTCTCTCTCTCTCTCTCTCTCTCTCTCTCTCTCTCTCTCTCTCTCTGCCGGTTTGATGGGCTCGTGTCAGAGTTGCGATCTTGTTTCATGCAGATAAACACTGTCTGCCTTTTGGCCCACTGTGAAGATCAATATTAGCTTCGACTGACAGCTATTATGTCCGGCCTGGCAGGGAGGACTATGTGGGTTTTGTGTTTCACACAACAGGTGGTACCGTCAGAAGAACTCAAGTGTCTGAGTCAATGACAAAACGTTTGACTGGTCAGGTTCGGGGAAATGTATATTTTAGAGGAAATCAGTCCATCTATTTCTCCCTCTTCAGAAACAGACCATCATGCTGTGAAAGTGTCTGAATATCTTTACGTCTCTCTCAGTCCTCCCTGGTTCGTCCGCTCCTTTATTTAAATGTTTGACAGAGCAGCTGTCAGCAGCCTTTGATACTGTGTCTTTCACTCCCTGTTTCACTGTCAACCCTCACAAACGATACAAGCCCACACTATCGATCCCACCACGGAAATTATGCCCACACACACACACTAGACCATTATTTAATCCTGACAACATCCACATGTAAGACCACCCTGTTTACTGTTAACCAAAGAAAGGCAACACAGTGACCTCTGAACTTCTGGGAACGTCCAGAAGAAATTAGATTCAACAGTAGACTGTCTATAAAAGTGAAGCCAGAGCTGAAGAGCCTCAAACCTTCATTCTCTCTAATGACCATCAGGGGGCGACTCCACTGGTTGTTCAGATTGTAGAAGTCAGATTGTATTGAAGTCTATGGTAAAAATGTCCCTAATTCTCCCTTGATTTATTAGAATAAAACCAAACTAAACCATTTTTATTTTTATAATTACGCTTTTACTTACAAACCCTGGTGACATCCATATTTTCTCCCTCTCAGGAGTTGAGAATCAAAATGTATCTTCATCGCAAAAAATGTATAGGACGATTTTCAGGAATGATCCGTCAATGTGTTTATTAGTTTTTTTGCCAGAAAATCAATTGGCTGTTTTTTTTTTTTATTTATCAATAAAAAAAAAATATTCAGTTTTTGGTATATTATAGTTTGAAAACTGCATCAGCTGAACTGGATTCAAAAAAGTCATCAGCTGCAGAATATAAATACAAAACCCAGACGCATCAATGAGAAGTGCTGTAGTATTTATAGGATTTAAGTCTTGTTGAACTCATCCGGTCATGTCACACCTTCGAATCTCATCAAAGTCAGCTCAGTGGGGTTGAACGAGGTGGTAGGTTTTTCATCTCCTTCTCTCTATCACTTCCTACTGTCTTTTCTTCATTGACACTCAAGCAAAGCAAAGACAAAAGTGGGAGGACGATAAGTCTAAACTAATATGAACTGCCGCAGTTATGTTTTACAGCAAGATATTAATATTCTCTTTCAGACCTTGGGGATATTTTCTCAGGGAATGGACGGATGGATAGATGAATGGATGGTTTTTCTAGAGCCGTATGCACATTTCTGGGTGTGTGTTTGATTATATTTTGAATGCATGTTTGTTTGTTCTTTCTGTATGAATTTGTGTGTATGTGTGTGTGTTGTTTGTATCTGTTATGGCTGTGCGGCGTTGTGTTTATGCATGACTTCTTCTTCATTCAGTAAAGCCCCATAAGGTAGAGATCAAAAGGCAGGGGTGGCAGATAAAGCTGACAACTTCCAGCCATACTCGCCTGACTTTTCTTTTTTTTTTTTTCAGACGAGGTATTGGAGGCAGATAACGTTGGGTAGAGTGTGCACACAATTCAACACATAACCCAGTGAACTAAAGTGAACGAAAAGGTGGCTGCCGAGAATATTTTTCATGCATAACCTACACATTTCAGACATATGAAAAAAAAAAAAAAAAAAAAAAAAAACATTAAAGAAAACGTCATGAAGGAAGAGAAAAAAGGGAGGAAAATGGACTTAACTCCTTGGAACTCCAGAAGCAAAATATGAAAAATAAGGCTCATCTTTATACTTTCCATTTGAAAGTAAAGTTATTACTGCATTGCCACATGGCAAAGCAATCCATAGGGATGACAGATATAAATACATGAATATATAAGCAGGTGGACAGATTGGATATTTCTCTACTTTCTTCTCTATTTCATCCTCAGATGTGAGGTAAACCTAAAGAAAACAACGTTTCTTCTCCAAATCTCCGCAGGAGGCTGAAAAGACGATGGCAAGTCTGGATAAATCATGGTTAAAGCTTTTTTTTTTTTTTCACTCTTTTAACCTTTATTCAAACAAAGACAAGTGGAGGAACAAGTGGAAACTTAGTTGCTAGTTTCTCCTTTAAATGGAAATTTAAAGGAATGTTTTAGTTTCCGCTGTTGCACCAAAACCAGCGTCAACATTAACAGCCATTTACGAACTGGTCCTGTCAAGAGCTTTCACCCCATTTACAACACAACGGTTTATAAGACGTCCTCCGAGCAGCGCTGCTTGTGACTTGTGCAGTGACTCGGTATCGGAAAGCGACAGGATCTCTTAAAGCAGACGCTTTGCCCCAAACACTCCACATCTTCATGTCTGTGAAACACCTGCTTCCGTCCCCAAACCTCCACATGATCTCGCATATCTTCGGCCACGCTAAACGTCTACATCTGAGGCCGACCAGCCCCGATTAGGAAGGGATTAGAGGAAGCAGATCAATTAAAGAGGTTATCGGTTGTAAAGCCGGAGCGTGGTGGAGCCTTGAGGAAGAAAATGTGCAGATGTTTGCAGTCGGATGCAAACACGTGAGCAGCTTCTCTCACCCACCAGCGATAAGTGAATTTCACCGACTGTCAGGGCAACTGAAGTTTTTGTTGAACTGTTGGAGACTAAATACTTATCTTTTATTAATGTACAGATGGCAATAAATGTTGGACATATGTCTCTGCTGTGCAGTATATCCAATTAGGGTTTTTAATCAAACATACAGCATTTACAGGAACATTTTAATTATTTTCAGGGCACCTGTTAGTAAATGAGCTCAGTACATGAAGTTTGGCGGGTGTGATTAAATTAAATTCAAACAAACTAGTTAAACTGTGCTTTACAGCGGTAATAATCAACGTGCACAGATTTCTAGCTCAATATTTCTTGTACAACACGACCTTAACAGCAGCTCTGAAATGAGTCAGAGTTCCCGTTCCTGTGCCAAAATGCCGAATAAGGTCTTTTTTTTAAACAAGAATGATGCTGATGAGCATCCTCTTGCTAAGTGATAAGTGTTGAGTGCTGAATGCACTGAATGGTTCAATGTCCTCAATCAGCTTCAAGAGATTCACAAGTATCTGTGATAGGGTATGGCAAAGTTATCACAGTGCTGTGTATGTTGCATGAAAATTGCCTGTTTAACACACTTACAGTAATATTGCCAATGTTAAATAATATGCAGTGTATTACTTAAGTAATTACAATACACAGTCAGAATTACATCCTTGACATATGTCAGTAAAAAATCTGGGTCTTTGACGTCTTTCTTTTTCTCGCCACATTTATTTGGACCTTTCATGTCCAGGTTTTTTTTTTTTTTTTTTTTGGATGTTAGACATGACAAAAACTGTCCCCGTCAGTTTGGACCACATCACAGTTGGTGTTTCTCTGTTGCAGCTGCTAAGGCCTTTACCTGTTGTGAAGGAAGAGCGCCACTCTTGGTTTGGTCTCCTGGCCGTCCGAGCTAAGCAAAGGTTTCCAAATGAGTCTCACCAAGTCATCAAAGATCACGTTTCAACTCGAGTTTCCGTTCAGTTCTTCCCATGACGTTTATACCTGGCACCTGTGAGGGAGTTAGGACAGTCAGTTGTCTCTGGCAGCAGCAGGTCAGGTGATATTACCACAGAGCGAAGAAGTCCATAGGTGGCTGGATGATTGACATGAGTCTGACTTTAACATGGCTGGTCGCTGCTTCCTGTTTCTTACCAGTAGTCAATGTTGATTTCTTTTAACCATGAACGAGGGCAATCCCAAACATTAGAGGTCCCATGTTTCAGACTCTTCCCGTGTTTTATCTAGTTTTCACATCCATAAGAAAACGTGTGTCGTTTCAGTTTGAGAGCTGGAGCTCTAATAGCAACAGGTCAGTGAGCCAATCAGAAGAGAGCCTTAGAAAACACTATACTTTATACTATATGGGACCTTTAAGCAAAGCAAAGTTAATAGGCTTTTGAAAGCTGGGGCATCAGCTATGGGCAGTCACAAACAGTTATGTCTGCACTTAAAAAAGCTTCCAGGGGATCCTGCGTGTGGTCAGGTCTCAACCTTCACTCCATCAGGGCCATGCACCGGAGGGATTGGACGACTAATAATTATATTCCTTAGTAAGTCTGATTTCACATATTGTGAAGTTCTACTTTTGGCTGCCGACCAGTGGAAGCCGTATATGGAGCATGCCAACAGGAAATGAAAGGAGAGAGAGGAAATGATGACAGGCAGCACGGTTTCTTGGCTGTAATCAAACCGTGGTGTTTAATGTGGTAAGTGCTTTAACCATTTGACTACCAGGATGCTCTGGAGCCCTTGAAGCCAACAAGTGAGACTTTTTTTTTTTTTTTTTTTTTTTATGTCAGTATGAACATAAAACTAAAAAGTCAGTCAGCTCCTCTTTTCTCTGACTTTGTCCGTCTGTCCCCCGTCCCTCCCACCATCTGTCTGAGCGTATTGAGACCTTCCAGGCGTCGGCGTCCCTTTCATTCTGCTCGTGCCTTGAAGACAAGGCCATTCAATCCGAGCAGCCCTGAGATTCGATGAAAGTTTGTGCGTCGTAAATTTCTACACAGCGCAGAGGAAGGGCGGCGTTTTTATTGAAGACCTCCTCGATGGCGTCTGGAGCTCCAGGCGCAGCACAAAGACCTCATTTAAAAGTCAAGTCCCTTTACAAAGAAAGGAAGGAGGAGAGGAGCAGTTAGGAGACGTAGATCAAAGGGAGAGTTTTGTTGATGCCGCGGTGGCACTTTGTACTGCCGAGGGGAACTTCCAGGGAGGTGTCGGCAAGGTTAGGGTTTTGTGTGTCTGGGATTGTGTTTATAGATTCATCCAAAGTTGATGCCTGCACAGCTTTGTTAAACTGCTTGTTTGAGGTCACTGCTGTGCTATAAAATAGAGATGATCCATGTGCTTCGAATGATGATGTTGAAATGTTTTCAGCTTTAATCTTCTCAGCTCATTCATCACAAGAAACTTAAAGGAAGGTTAAGGAGCTGGATGTTTAGCTCTCGGAGATTTGAAGAGACAACACCATGTCCAACCTACTTTCAAATCTACATTAACTTACTTTAAAGGTCCACGTGGTCTAAAGGTAGATGTTAAAGGTCCATACACTTTAGTCTAGAAGTCTGGAACTTTGTGATGTCACAACAAAGCAGTCACCGCACATTTCTCTGTGCTACTTTCTTCTTCTTTCTTTGTGCTACTTTGATAGTTTATACTCAATGGGATCTTTAAATCCAAAAGAACTGCTGCACAGCAACATTTAGCAGCAAAATTCATACTTTTTTTGTCTTTTACTGTGTCTCACAATTGATCAACACAAGATTGCAGAAGCCTGATCTGACTGACCTGACTGATCAGCTCAATAAGAATTGAACCTGCAGGACGCCGGGTTGTTCCTCCCTTGCTGCCATTCACAGACCCCCAGCATTTTAAGAGCTCATGCCATTCCTCACTGCGTCTCTTATCTAGCGCAGCGAGCCTGCAGGCCTGCGCATGCACACGCCAATCACTGCAAGCGTGCAGACCTTGACGCTGCGCTGCCATCGGCCTCCGAGGGCCGCGGCTTTTGTCCCAGATGAAGATGAAGTTAATAGGAAATCTATCGACCTGTGACACTGACTTTAGGCAGCCGCAGGCACAAGGAGCAGAGAGGGGAGGCACTGAATAGACTCGCAACACTGCAACCTGCTCCTGTTCTTGCTCTTAATCATTTAATGAGAGCAAATAAAAAAATCTGGGGCCTAACTGGCTCTTTATCTCGTACAGGAGGAGGCGCACAGTTAGGTCCCATCACCAGGAGAATATGGTGTTTTATGTTAATAGTTAAAAGGTTTATGTTTCAGTGCCTCTTTATAAGACGGTGATTGTTGGCAGGCTAATGTGGGGGGAAAGGTAACGTCCACTGCATCTGACAATCTCAGGTCATAAGGATTTAGTTGCCTTTGATACCAAACAGCGATAGAGTTCAGTTTGTTGTATCATCCTGGACGCAATGTAGAGAATTAACTTAGAGCCAGAAAAACATTCATGACCCTGCAGGGACATTTTGTTACAAATGGAGAACACAGAGTTTGGAAAGATGAAGTAAATAAGTAAACTGAAATGATGTCAGGTACGTCAATAAGACTAAAGTTAGTCTGCAGCCAAATGCTAACGTCAGTATGCTAAGATAATGACAATGCTCCTTTGACCATGTGCACCAGCTTTGCTATAGAGTATTTTATTATTATAAAGCTAGTAAACTAAAGTAATGGACAAATTGAAATTTCAATGAAGACAGTGATTCACTAACAGGGAGCTGTATCAGTAACAATTGACAAAGCCATCGGCTCAGTAACTGTGTCTAATAGATGTGGACACATTTGGGTTGGAACAAGTGGTGGACTGACGATGTAGAGACATGTTGTCCGTGTGCTTGTCTGGAAGAGGTGGATGCAGGGATGCAAGTAGACGAGAGGTTGGTTGTCGCATTCATCAGACCTCGCTCACTGAGGGGCGCCACCATAGAAATCAGAATTAGGGTCAGAGGTCACATTTCAATCCTGTATTTTTCTGATCTCAGAGTGAGGAGAAGTTGCTCTGAGTTTATTGTAGTGACAGAATAAAGACAGAGAGACATGGACAATAAGATATTTAGAGCATTAGAGGCTTTGGAGCTGATTTTTCATCATTACTGCTCCAAAGAATGAGCAGAACTCAGATCAGATAAAGAGAGAAACTTCAAATCAGCTCTAGAACAACACAAACACATGTGTGGAACTTTCTGTGTTGAAGTTTTCTTTGGTTATTCTGGTTTACAGTGTTTTTATCTAGAAAATAAGGAGAAATTCACTGTGTTTTTAGTTTCCTCTTGTTCTCTGAGCTACTATCCCCTATTACAGTGAACAGAGTCTTTACTGAGTC
>CM076660.1:1160057-1225179 GCA_038496675.1 Rachycentron canadum | reverse complement strand
GGGGGGGGGGGGGGGGGGACTGGAGTATTTCCAGGGCAGATTGTATATTTCGTAGTCTGTCTAGTGTGCTCTTGATACGGTGTGTCCAGGAAACCTCCACAGGATCTGCTCTTTTGAGCTGAAGGAGTTGGAGCAGTTGTCCAAGCCTGTCCCGGTTCTCTAAACACTCATCCTCCGTGCAAAGACCAAACCCAAATAGACGTCCAATAACTTTTTACAACTTCTGCCTACGTTTTTATGGTAATTCCCAAAGTTAGTGTCCCGCAAAAGGAGGCCTAATGGAGATGGAGAGACCTGGAGGGGGTGATTGAGGCAGAGGGCCTGTCTGGACTGGTAAACCCAAACATGAAATGAGGGGGGCCTGGGGCCACAAGGTCAGCAAGGTCTTCAAGCCCCACCTCCAGAAGAGCCTCTCATGCAAAGCAGCTGGTCGAGGGGTGAGGGTTGAAGCATAAGATGTGCACTGAAAGGTTTGGGTAATGAGTAAAAGTATGGGAGTTTCCTCCCTAAGGTTGCTGGGCCATAGACGGGGTGAGGGGCTCAACAGAAGGCAGTTTAGGTGGTCCATCTCATCAGGAGACCTCCAGCCTATCTTCCATCCACCCATTATCTATGCCCCAGGCCTGGAGCCAATCCCAGTGACATTGGGGGAGGTTTACCCGGGACAGGTCACCAGTCAATCACAGGGCGAACATATGGAGAAAAACAACCATTCACACTCACAGGAAACTTATAGGATTAACCTAATGTGCATGTCTTTGGAGTGTGGGAGGAAGTTCAGGGAGATACACCGAAAGGCCCCAGGGCCTGGGGTTCAAACCCAGAACATTTTATCTGTGAGGCAACAGTACTAACCACTGCATCACCGTGCCACACAGGCTATCTGCCATTGGACTGACTGCCACCATGAGCAGAGTCTGGGTTCTGGATGGATGGATGGATGGATGGATGGATGGATGGATGGATGGATGGATGGATGGATGGATGGATGGATGGAAGGATGGATGGATGGATGGATGGATGAATACCACAACATGAAGTGTCATACCATTGTAAGATCTAAACATGATTTGATGCCTCTCATCATAAGAAGACATTTCATGTTGAGTTGTGTCACATCAGGACAAAACAAAACCAGGTCATCACACAGGTCAAATGATAGCGACACACGAGAAGAGATGATTGTCATGTCATGTCATTATGTGTCATGTAGCATCGTAACAAGACTTGTCATCCCGTGTAATTTCATGTCACGTCTTATCATAACGAGACAAGAAAACACAACATCATGGCAAACGCCCCATAGCCCCAACGGATGCACCTGTTCCAGACCAGATGGTCTCAGTGGGGAAACAAGCGAAGACAACAGCCAACAGCCTTGGCGGTTTTATTAACATGCCATCTCCAGTGCGCCGCTCAGAGCCACAACTTCAGCATCAGTTTTCTTGCGGCAAATCTTTGGGGTTTAGCCCGTCCGACGTCCCCCCGGTGGGTCCTGTTTGCAAATTAGCATTCTGAGGCGCTTCCCGCCTCCAACTGCAGAGGGAGTATCCGAGCCTAGAGATGTCAGAGAGATGGGCGCGATAAAGTGATAGGCACTCTCCCCCCTCTGTCTCTTCAGCTCCCACAGTAATAATGGCCGTGTGCAGGTAGTGGACGGATCACTTGATAATGCAAGAGAGCAGCGCGCTTTATCTCCGGTGTCCAGGACCTTACACAAGCTGAGAGGGAGGATGAGAGATGGGGGACGGGAGAGCAGAGGCAGGGTGAGGATGGGGGATGGAGACGAGGAATGAGAGCAGAGAAGAAGAAGAAGAAGGAGAAGATGAAGCAGTAACAAAGACGGAAAGAGGACAGATGGAGGAGGACTCAATTAGAAGGCGAGCAATAGGACGCCAGCGAGCGTATTTTGACAGCCGGTGACGCGCAGGAGGCGGCCAAGTTCGACGCCGACTCAAACGAGCACAACATGTTGGCAGTGTGATATTATGGCACACTGGTAAAATATTCATACTAAAACGAAGAGCCCGTCTCGCCACGTGGTGAAAGAAGCAACTACTATGACAGACAGCAGATCCGTTGTGCATTAATGTGGCACTAGCTTTAGACAGGTTGTGTTGGTGTGAGCCACTTCATGAACACTGATTATCCGTATATTGAAAAATATAATACAGAACAATATCACCTGGAGGTTTTGCCGGAAAGCAGATGGATGGGATCATTTTTATTTCAGAAGCAATGATAAACAGCCTCCAACCTACAACCGAAAAGTCTAAATATTTGCCTGAAAATACTGATAAAAAAATTGGATTGAAGATGTAGGACAGGTGAGAGAAGGATGTGAATACCAAAAAAAAATAATAGAGGGATGAAAGGGCAAATATGGAGAAAGAGGAGAGACAAGAAACAAAACAGAAGAGCAGAGGGAGATATAAACAGAAGAGGACAGAAACAGGATAGATGGCTGGTAGCTTTATCAGACAGGATGAGAGGAATAATAATGCAGAGGAGGAGGTGATGGGATTGGAAGTGGTCAGTCCAGCAGAGGAGACACAGACAGAATGAAATGAATAAATAAAACTGAAGGAAACCCCTGCTATGTCACGGTTAGTGCCCCTTTAAAGGTCCCATATTGTATTAAAGGCAGATGTCCACGTCTTATGTGATAATAAAGCAGGTCCAGGTTCTATATTAATACAGTGAAAGTATCAAAGGTCTCAGTCACAGAGAAATGCTCACAGCCTGTGTTCAGAAACTGAGCCTTAAAACCAGCTGTCAGGACTTTGGGAACTTTGTGATGTCCCAATGAAGCAGTACCGCACCCACCTGGTGCCACCATCCAACCGTTGCAGGATTTGGTTTTTACACAAAATCTGCTTTATTTCTATTGGCTCGCTCAGAGAACAGTCAGCCAATCAGAGGAGAGGCTCAGATCCGCTCTTCTGATTGGCTGACTGACCTGTTGGGACCCGAGAGCTGCAGAGCTCAGCCTGAGAGAGATGTAAAACCACACTGAGATGGTTTTTGGTTCTTAAAACTGCAAATATATCTTCTTATAGATATCAACCTTTCAAAATAAAACACAGGAGTAGTGAAAAATAGTGTAAAATATTGGACCATTAAAATTCTAACATCCTGCTCTCTTTACGTTGTCCAACACTTCTCTCCTGTTTAGTTTTCTCTTCACGTCTCCCCTGTCTGTCTTTTTTTTAGGCCTCAGTCTTTGTCTGAGTCCGGTTTTCTACCGTTCAAGTGAATAGAGACATTGAGGATGTGACAGGAAGGTCTCATCCACACCAACACATCCTCGGAGTGGCTGCAGCATCATAGATTAAATCACTGTGTGGCTTCAGTCGCTTGTATTCGTCGAATTACGCCACAAATAATTATCATGAACTCGCATCTTATCTGTAAATATATAAACTAATGAACCAGGAGTCAAACACGATTAACAATGGCATTAATTAGACAAAAATCGGAAAAATCCTCACACATGCACGAACCATCCACCGCGACTTACACACTGCTCCCTGCCTGCCGTCTCACACCCTGCTAACACTACCCAGTGCCCTTTAGCAAATTGAGCTTGGACGCTAAGCTGTAGATTTACTTTGATTAGACCAGGCTGGATTTCTGGGAGAGCTGCTGAAAATTGGTCCTTTTGGCTCAATTTGCTGAGGTGTAATTCAAACAGTGAAGTTTTTGAGCCTTTGGAGCAGCTCTTTGCCTCCACAGAATATTTCTTTAACCAACTCCAATCCAAACCTTCTTCTCTCCCTGTGTGAGAGGCCTCGTGCTGGGAGTAATATCGTCTGCTGTGTTAGAAAGGAAGATACGAGGGACACACAGCACATGTACTGTACACAAACAAGCCCAAAGGGCTCCTGCAGCAGCCTCTCTGAGGCATTTCACTGTGGCAGGATAAACAGCGTGCAGGGAGATGGGGCGATAACGCCGCCGCTGCGAAACGTAGTCGCGCTTTACTCCGAGGTGGTGGTGGTGGTTTTGAAAGCTCAAGCTCGATGCTGTGGGGGGGGGGGGAACATCTCATCTGTTATAACACAACATTAATAACCCCCGCTTACCCAGCATGCCTCTCGCCGAGCTCAGAGCCAGGCTAATTTCAGTTGAGTGCTGTTAAATCGGTGGGGCCGGTTTATTAGGTACACCCGGCTCAAACTGCTGCAGTAAATCCACACACTGGCAATCAGGTCGGCTCCACCCCTCGCTCCTCCACAGCTCCACCTTCTCCTCCAAAAAACCAAGATGGCCGACAGAGATCACAAACTGGAGGCTGACACTCGGTGCGTTCTCTGTTTACGTTGCAGAGCTACAATTTCCAGGGTCATGTTTTGTAATGAGCCTTTCGTCATCATAAGTTCAGCTTGTTTCGCCTCCGTTTGTCTGAGGAGCCGCTGCTCTCGTCGCCTACGGCTGCGTCGAGCTCCCACAGAGCCTCCGTTTGTCTGAGCGCCCGCTCACTTCTTCTGTTCTCATCTGTCTTGTGCGTCTTGTGCAGCTTTCCAGTTGAATCCTTTATGGTTTGTTTTGTTTTGTTTTTTAATTTGTGGCCCTAAAGTAGAGTCAAAAAAAAGCCTCGCTGTGGTGTTTAGGACGTTTTAGTTGGATCCCAGCTGGAGAGCATTCGCAGAAACTGGGCTCTGCGGAATTGTTCTTGGGATAAATTTAGGAAAAAGCTGAAACATCGTCTTAGTGTTTAACATCACAGAGATTGGACTGTTGTTGGCAGTAAATTCAGATACTTGGGAACCACTTTAACTTCACAGAGAACATCGTGAGTCATCATAACCAAGTACATTTTGGACATTTGGATATTTTATTGCTGTTTAAATGTTATTAAAATCATAACAATTTGGCCATATTGGCGTGGTAAAAAAAAAAAAAAATTCTTGACACATTAAAAGTACAGCTGTTAACGTCGATGTAATTATCACTGTGACACCTTTCGTGCGTCAACATCCGTCCAACTTCTTGTTAGTTTTACATTCAGTTCACACCACATTGTTATTGCGATAACTTCCTGCTTGTGTATCATACATTCGCCGTGTTTACTGTGGAAACTTCAATAAGTTTGGCAACGGCCATAATGTTATCAGAAACATACACACAAGGCATATCCCTCCTCAGCTGCGAGCGCAGCACAATGGTCAGGCTGTTATCTCTAATTAAGAAGTTGACTGAGGCATGAAGATTAGTCGGGCGCTGAAAGAGCCGAGTGTCCGACGTGATCAGCATTACAGATCGGAGCGGGGGTCTCCGGGAAACGGGGCTGAAGCCTCTGCACTCGGACGGTTATGGTGTGTGTTTGAGCGTCAGGTTGTACGTTTGCTCGGATGTTTCTCTGTGTGTTTGTGCTCCTCTGCCGCTTTGCAGAGGAACCGCTCAGGTGACGCGTCTGACACTGCCGACTGCCATAAGAGAGAACGGTTCGGTCGCGTCTTCCTGGTTTCCAAGCCAAGTCCACGTCCACGTGGCCACGGACGCCCTGTGCGATGCACATTTTGTCACCAGCCTATGTTGCGTAAAAAGCAAACTGGATGATTGTTTAATTGGATGTTCTGTGTTCTTCATCCTTAGTCTTATTCTAATGAGGTGGTCACATACACATTTTCCTTTCTAGTTGCCAGTGATATGTTTGGTTTGGTGGTTAGGACTGTCTCACACTGAGGAGGCTCTGGGTTCGATGGAGAAACTAGAGACTGAGACCATAAACTCATTAGGAAAACGTTTACTGAGCTAATAAATCAAGGAGAAGTAGGGACATTTTCCCATAGATCTTGAGGCTCTTCAGCTTTGGCTTCACAGACCCAGAGTCTACGTCCACCTTAGGTGAAGACTTTTACGGTTTAGGTTAAAGTCAGGTTTCAGATGAGGTTAAGGTTAAAGTTTGGGTTTGACATGTTGTTTTTCTGATCCCCCCCCCCCATCTCTCCACAGGGCCGACCGCTGTTCCTGCAGTCGTCCAGAAACGTGTCGGTCAACATCATGGGCAACAACAACGAGCTGCTCACACAACTCGTAACAGGTAAGAAGACGCAGAAGAAGAAGAAGAAACACCAGCTGCTTTCATGTAGTTTATTGATGTTTTCTTTTTGATATGATACATTTCTCAAACACATCAAACCGAAGAAAAAAAACCCAACAACACTGACGACACCAGCTGCAACACATCCACAACATGCAGGAGTTTTAAAGGTTCCATTAGTCAGTGAAGAGATTTTTTTGTTGTTAAGTCATCCCAGGACATAATTCACATTTTACTGCCCCTGGAAACCGAAAAGCATAAAAAGGCGTTGCTGATTTATTGGGTTCATTGATCATTATTTTCCATTTAGAGGTTGTTGTTTTTTTTTTTGTTTTTGTTTTTTTTTTTGAGCAGTTATTTTCAGCCCGATGAGATAAAAGTCTCCACTTTCTCACATTAAAACATAGATTAGAGAAAAGTGAGAGAAAATAAAGATCGTTTGTGCAGTAGATTTGTTGTTTCCCATCATTTTAGCCAATTTACAACTCCTTAAATTCATGTCTGAACACTTTGGGGAGTCCAGACTCTGCTCTAAATGTCAAAAGTCTTTACTTCATTTCCAGGATTAAACATTAGTACAGCAATAAATTCTACCTGGCCTCAGTCGCTCCACAATGACTCTGCAGTCGCACTCCCTTCTTTTACTTCCCCCCATTTTCCGCCTGTCACGCTCCGGCAGAGACGGGACTCTGCAAACACGTGCGCAGGAAGTGTCTCATATGTTAAACAGCGCGCTGACATTTGTCTTGTGGGTCCAAAGACGAGGAGGACGGAGTCTTCCCGCTGGTGATGGGAGGAACTTTCACATCGCGGATGCAGAGTGACAGAATCAATTGCGCGCGCGTCAATCAGTCAACCGCCCCACCCCCCACGCCACCCCCCGGCGCTGAGTGTTTTCTGCCACCACGCGAGACAAAGCAATTTGGGTTGGAGGGAGTTGTCTACATCCTCTGTTTGTTCTTGGCTGTGACACCGTTCACAGCTTTGGCAGCGTGAGTCTTACACTCACATTGATGTGATGGAGACGTCTTTCACCAACAGGCCACCTCCGAATGAACAGGGTTGCTGTTAACGTCAGAAAAGGGGGAGGGCTGTTGTTCAGGAGCGTTGACTGACAGCTGTTTGGGGAAATCAAAGTCGATGCAAAAACAGTGCTGATGTTAAACAGATGGATTCGTCAGAGCTGAAAAAACGCATATCACGACACTGTAAACTCACAGTTGATGAACTAGTTGCACCAATACAACAAACGTAAAATGAAGAATGTAGTTTATGTTGCATATATGTTGTGTCGAAGACTTGAAACTAGAGACTGGGACCATAAACTCAATGGGAAACTGTTTACTGCTAATAAATCAAGGGAGAAGTGGGGACATTTTCCCATAGACTTCAATACAATCTGACTTCTTTAACAACCAGTGGAGTCGCCCAATGAAGGTCATTTCATGGAATAAATGTTTAAGGCTCTTCAGCATTTGCTTCAGGCTCTACATCCACAACACTAGAAACAGTGCAAATTCACCTGATTCTACCACCTGTTTTTATCCGCTAGCTTAGCATCGGATTAAGTACAAGGTCATATCTGTCTAATGACACTTTTTCCTGAAATAATAGTAGTAGTATTATATTAAAGATGTACAAAAAAAACATAGAAATAATTTTAATTCATGGCCTAAATTCAGTCCCTCTAAACTTCTGTGGTTGGAAAGCGACGTCTGAAGCAGTGAAACCAGAACCAACAGGTTGTCATTGCTACACAAACAATTAGAATAATAATTAGAATAATAATAGTCATGGTTTGGTTAGGTTTTGGGACTAAACTTACCTGGTTAGGTTCAGGAAAAGTGTGAGGTGATTTGGGATAAATGAAGTACTTCTCAAGATTATACGAACTTTCCACTGCCCCTGAACAGCAAAATCATCTAATACCTTTTTTTTTTTTTTTTTATGAAGACACCTGTGACACCTGTGTTTCAATGCTTAGTTTGAATTTACAGTGTGATGGTTTGTTTTTGAAGTAAAGAAGAAAAGAGCATTTATTTGTTTAAGTCAGCAGGTCCTGTGGGACACCTTCCATGTCTTCCCCTCGGATGCATTTTGAATTATTTCAAGTAGTGGAGTGATTCAGTCAGAAATCAGCTCCTGCTCCAGTCGCTCCTCTTTGATGTTTCCTCGCTTTCTGTGTGTTCGGTTTAGGATCCAATGGATTTAAAGCACGAGGCAAGATGTTTGAAGTCAAATCCACCTCCGGGAAGCTCCTTTTCTCCGCCGACGACCAGGAGGTGGTGGTGGGCGCCGAGAGGCTCAGAGTGATGGGTAAGTGACCGATCGGTCTGGTTGGAAAGTTCGACCGGTTGTTGGGAACCAAGGTGTGGGATCAAAGTGGGGTCTGATAATCAGGCGACGTTAGTTTCTCCGAAGGGTCATAGCTTTGCTGCTGTGACTTTGGCTTTTTTTTTTTTTTTGGTCGTGGTCGTTTGTGATGTTGGTATCAAAGAACTTTAGACGTCTTGTACAGAGAAGCGAACCTTGGACAGTCCAAAATTTGAGAATGTGGTTTTAGAAACTTTGGAGCTCTCTCTAGTTAGATTCAAAAACCTTTGAAGATCTTTAAAGGTCCCGTATTTTGCATTTTTTCAGTCTTTTATTTTGATGGTTTGATACACAAAAGAAGATAAATTTGTGGTTTGAAGAACAAAAACCATCTCGGTTTAGTTTTACATCTCCTCTCTCTTAGGCATCTCTCTGGAGATCTCAAGTAGCAACAGGTTAGTCAGCCAATGAGAAGAGGGAATCTGAGCCTTTCTTCTAATTCGCTGTTTTCTGAGTGATAAAATATAGCAGATTCCAGAAAAACACTCAGAGAAACCAAACCCTGCAGTAGTTGGATGGTGGCTGCAGGTGGGTGGGGCTGAGGGCGGTGACTGCTTTGTTGTGACATCACAAAGTTCTAGATGTTCTCAAGGCTGGTTTTAAGGCTCAGCTTCTGATTACAGGCTGTGAGCATTTCTCTGTGACCGAGACCTTTGATACTTTCACAGTATGGAGATAGAACCTATAGTCAAAGACCACATGGAGGACTACTATTAGACCGTATGGACCTTTAACATCTACCTTTAGACCGTATGGACCTTTAACATCTACCTTTAGACTGTATGGACCTTTAACATCTACCTTTAGACTGTATGGACCTTTAACATCTACCTTTAGACCGTATGGACCTTTAACATCTACCTTTAGACTGTATGGATCTTTAACATCTTTAAAAAACTGCTCAAGTGTTGTGTAGATTTTATTCTGTTTTTATTGTGCTTTATGTCTGCGTTTTATCTCACTCTGTGAGAGCTCTGCTCTTTGAAAGGTGCTGAATAAATATAGTACTTAGTCATTTTTATTCTTTCCGGAAAATATAATTTAATTATAATTCATTTTACCAACTGGAATTTGTTACTTCTCCCATTCCAATAGAAAATGTTCACAGTGCGCACACACTACACTTCTGTAACTGAGCTGATGTGATGTGTCAACCTGACATAGAATAAATGCAAAGTAGAAGAATGTAATGCTTATATTAGCATTATAAGCAGGCAGTCGTGAAGGGAGCAGGGCTCAGATCTGAGCTGGTACTACTCGTGTTTGATAGGAGTAAGATGACAACTAGCAAGAGAGGATGAGGAGGATTTTTTTAAGTCTTTTTTTTTTTTTTTTTCTTTAGAGCGAGAGAGATTTCAGACCCGGTAAAGAGAATGATGGTGGAGAGCTCATATTTGCCAACAGGACTCGGCAGGGAGAAGGTGACATGTACTCCTTAGACAAATGAGTTTTGTGCTCATGACAGGAGATAAGAAGTGACAGAGCTGTTCTGACTGCAGCAGCCAGTCGGCCTCGGAGTGACGCCGCCGTGACAGATGATTTCCTGTGAGAGCGGCTCGGTGCTAACAGAGGACAGTGATGACAAAATTAGCTCACAACGAAAAAAGTACGAGCGCAAAACAGAGCATCTGCACACGATGAAAAAAACATCATATGTCGACTGAGATGATGAATATTCCGGGCAAAGACTGATGGGAAACGTAAACTGCCCACAGGAAGCTTAATGTTGACTTTGTCCTTTCTTGCTGCCATGTCACAAGACTGGATGAACTTAAAGGTCCCATATTGTATATAGTTGCGTCTTGCGTCTTTCCGTTGCCGCTGTGTCAACATTGATGCTACATGATGAAAAAAATGGGCATCGGGTTGTTCCCCTTTTTTAATTAAAATAGTGAGTTTGCGTTTTCTGCCTTTGAATTAAGAGCTACATCTACTTCCATTATTTAAAAAAAAAAAAAAAAACAGACATTAAAACTTGAGTTGTGTGGATGCACAGATTGTCTATATGCCCGTAGCTTATGTGAGACTAAATATCAACCCACTGCCGTTATGAAGCCTCTAGTTATTATAAATCCAGTAATTTGTCCGTCGGCCATCTTGGTTTTTTGAAACCAGAAGAAACCATATTTGGAGGAGAAGGTGGAGCTGAGGAGGAGTGAGGGGTGGAGCTGACCTGCTCTGGACTCTATCCCGATTGTGTGCTACAGTTTGTCAATCACACCGTAATCACGCCCCCTAATTCATCTCCTGCTTTCTGGTCTATTTTCCTCTAAATGGACCATCATTTAAAAAATGAAAATCATGTTGTATTGAAGACTTGAAACTAGAGACTGAGACCATAAACTCATTAGGAAAACGTTTACTGAGCTAATAAATCAAGGGAGAAGTAGGGACATTTTCCCATAGACTTCAATACAATCTGACTTCTTTTTACAACCGGAGGAGTCGCCCCCTGATGGTCATAGAGAGAATGCAGGTTCAAGGCTCTTCAGCATTGGCTCTATGTCCATTTTTATACACAGTCTATGTGAGACATGTATTTTTTTTTACTTCCATTTGACTTTAAGAAGCAGAGAGATAAATGATGCTGCTGCCGCTTTAAGTGCGATGAAAATAAGTGGATAACAAGTGTTGTTTGGACAACTGAGTATCTTAATTTAATATGCAGCACTCTAGTATGTGGTGGCACGTATTGACTTACTGAGGTGAAGACTAATTAAACAAAAAACATTAGTTTTGCAAGTTCAAAGCAGATTCGTGCACATTTGTGATGAAGTAACTAGATAATAACATGTTCTGTCTCTTTATCCAACTCATTTTGAGCACACTGTGTGTGTGTGGATG
The DNA here is from genome assembly GCA_038496675.1 of Rachycentron canadum. Lineage (NCBI taxonomy): Eukaryota > Metazoa > Chordata > Actinopteri > Carangiformes > Rachycentridae > Rachycentron > Rachycentron canadum. The sequence continues at coordinate 1,213,916 of CM076660.1, read as the reverse complement.
AAAATACTCTTTTATAACCTCAGCAGCACAAAGAATATTTCAAGTAATTACACAGAAAGATGCAGTGGATATACAAGTCATAACATATTATGAGATTTCACACAATGTACATTCATTTACACTAATTTACTGACATTTGCTTTGCCATTTGTTAAGACATAAATGGGATGATTGTGTATTTTTATCCACTTCGATGAGTAAACAGCCTAAAGTATTTCATCACATATAATAGTACAATTTCTACAAAATATGTTTCTATGTATAATTTTGCTTTCTCTCCCAGACATCCAATTTTACTTTTTTATTTTGTGCTGCTTTATGGTCAGAAAAATCATCTTATCCAACAGCGTCATCATCCAGCTCTTTATCATTCTTCACATCAGTCCACGTCTTTATTAAAGGTCTCATGTAGTCTACACGTAGGTTTTAATGTCTTCTTTGATTATAAAACTACTACTGCTACTTTACTTGAATTTCCTTTTGCCTTCCTTTTCTGTGTATGTTTAAATTCATATGTTGCATTTATCAGTGCAGTGGTAACAGGGCCTCCTTTGGAAGTAATAATAACAAAAACACAGTATCAAAATGCATTCAATTCATTTGATTTAAGTAAAGATGAGGTGAGGATTTTGAATCTCCAAAGCTTTAAGTAACAGTTACTAACACAATGACATGGCTCCAAGCAGGTCCTCGTATTTTAAAGGTCCATGTGGTCTAAAGGTAGATGTTAAAGGTCCATACAGTCTAAAGGTAGATGTTAAAGGTCCATTAGGTCCAAAGGTAGATGTTAAAGGTCCATACGGTCTAAAGGTAGATGTTAAAGGTCCATACAGTCTAAAGGTAGATGTTAAAGGTCCATACGGTCTAAAGGTAGATGTTAAAGGTCCATACGGTCTAAAGGTAGATGTTAAAGGTCCATACGGTCTAAAGGTAGACCTCCATGTGGTCTTTGATTATAAATCAGGTCCAGGTTCTATATTAACACAGTGAAAGTATCAAAGGTCTCAGTCACAGAGAAATGCCCACAGCCTGTTTTCAGAAACTAAGCCTTAAAACAAGTCGTCAGGACTTCTGGAACTTTGTGATGTCACAACAAAGCAGTCACTGCCCTCAAGCCCCACCCAGCTGAATCCACCATCCCACCACCACCCAACCGTTGCAGGATTTCTCTCGTCTGATTGGCTGACTGGCCTGTTCTTACTAAAGTTCTGAGATGGTTTTCATTCTTAAAACCAGAAATATATTGTCTTATGGATATCAATGCTTCAAAATAAAAGGCTGGAGAAGCGTAAATATGGGACCTTTAAGGCTCTTTATGAAGGATATATGATGAAATATTCAAACCCAAGACTTTTTTATGTCTCCATCAAATAGAAGTTTGGTGCATTATTTAAACAGCCATGTTTTTAACTCGTCAGCACTGGAACAGTTAGTTGTATGAAATATTGACTTGAATGTGACCAGTAAGATGAGCTTAAGTAAATATGACTGCGGTAAAAGCAAACACTTGTTAATTAGGTTTGAAGAAATCTGCTGACTGTGCTCAATGAGGACAGATTTAATCATCACTTGTTCCTTATATTTTGTACATAAGCTCAAAGAGCAGGATAATTAGGAGGAAGGGAACTAAAATAAGGATAATTAAGACGTGACGTACTTAAGAATCTGTTCAATATGAAGCAGCAGTCAACTAAGACTGGGTTTAAAAAAAATCTTTGAGTCACAGTTCATTCCCTTTCTTTTAATTTTATCAATTCTCCTCCATCCTTTTCCTTCATTTCCTCTTTTTATTTCTTTACTTTCTTTCCTCCCTCCCACTTAAAACGTCTTTTCTTGCTCCCATTCCTGCTTCCTTTCTACCATCAGTCACCATTATGTTTCCATCTGCCTTCATTCACCATCACTCACCCACCCGCCCACCCATTCATCAGTCCATGCATTCAATCTGGTTAATAGATAAACAGATATTTGAAGTGTCTCTCTCTTGATTGGGCCGCACATCTCCACATTAGAGCTCCCATGGGTGGCCTGTCTCTGCTTTTCTTTCTCGCTCTCTGACTCTCTCCGGCGCACACCTTTCACAGTCGTCGATGTCAGCAATTACTCTTCATCCTCGTCTACATTCATTTACATCTTTTCCAGCCTCACTGAGTCAGAGTTCATTACTGTCACCCACCTCAGCAAAGTGCTCCTCTTAACAAAGGGAGCGGCAGATGGAGGGTGGTGATGGAGATCGGACGGGCAGTGTTCAGAGTTGGGATTAGTTTTTAAAATATTTACCTGTTGCTGCCTCTTTGATCTCACTATCAAACTTTAGTATCCGAAACTTCCTGTTGATGCTCAAATGTGCTGGAAGAAGCAGAAGTGACAACCCATCATGACGTCACCCGTTGGTTTGTGAACTGCCATTTTTTTGTAACTTGTCCGTCGGCCATCTTGGTTTTTTGGAATCAGTAGAAACCACATTTGGAGGAGAAGGTGGAGCTGAGGAGGAGTGAGGGGAGGATCTGACCTGATCTGTCCTCTATCCTGATTGGGTGGTACAGTCTGTCAATCACACAGTAGCCACGCCCCCTAATCCATCCCCTGCTTTCTGGTCTATTTTCCTCTAAATGGACCATCATTTAAAAAATGAACATCATGTTGTATTGAAGACTTGAAACTAGAGACTGAGACCATAAACTCATTAGGAAAACGTTTACTGAGCTAATAAATCAAGGAGAACTAGGGACATTTTCCCATAGACTTCAATACAATCTGACTTCTTTAACAACCAGTGGAGTCGCCCCCTGATGGTCATTAGATAGAAGTAGGTTTAAGGCTTCACTTCACAGACTGATGGACGTCACATTTTCATATTTAATGGATGTAACATATCGGGACTGATACAGAAAATAATCACGATCAACAAAAACACCAATCTGGTTCTTTTTTTAAATGACTGCACCACCTAAACCACCCTGCAGACTCCCTGTTGTATCCTGCTCCAGAGTAAATGAGTCGCCCCGTGATGGTCAGTAGATAGGAATCAAACTCAGATGATTTAAAGCTCAATCAACACTGTCCATGTCAGATGATGCACAATGGCTCAGGCGCATTTGGAGAGTGAGTGTAGTGAAAAACAACAAAAGTTATTTAAGTTTCATATCAACACATATTCAGTGGACTTTGCAGCGCTGGCTTTTAATTACTTTATTCATTTAAAAACAATCCAAGAGCCAATCATACACACAGGTTGTGCCCTGTGGATATAGATATGGGGGGAAAAAAAGTCGAGTTGTGGCGACTGACAACAGTGAAAAGCCGCTGGGAGTGGGTGTGGGTCGAGAGTCAGAGAGGAAACACAGAGGGAGAGAGCAGCTAGTGATTTGCCAATTACTCCATTTATCTCCACAGCCGTTTGATGAGGCCGCTCAGGGCTGCAAAGCTAATCAAACACCTTGGCAACCACTGCCTCAGCAGACACAGCCGGGCCCTCCGAGCTCCCACAGGACCCCTGTTACACTGACGTTCGTGTGCTCAGGTCTCAGGCTACTTTCAGTGCTGTGTTTTTGTGTCATCTCACCTCTGAGTAACATTAGAACGACACCTGAATGTCATTAACAAATGAAGTCACAAATCTCAAGTTCTTCCTTGTGTTTTGGTTTTGTCTTTGATGGTCCGACACAATGACTTTAAACTTTAGACAAGTATTTATTATTTTATTTAAGTAAAATGAAGTATTTCATCAAATATCGACATATATAATATCTGTACATTAACAGATTTTACTCTGGCATTATATGTCATTTACATGATAATAGCATATCCACTTATAGGTGACGTATTTTACGTTCCTGTATCGGTAATAATATGGTTAACGTTGTAGAACTGTTCTAGATAATAGAAAACAACATGAACTGCTACTTTCATATGGGAATCGAACACGTGGACTGTACTGACGGCGGCGTATCTACCTATTGCTTTGTGAACTGCCGTTTTAAAACTTTCGGTTTGTAATCTGGTGGTCAGCCATCTTGGTTTTTAAAACCAGAAGAGGCCATATTTGGAGGCGAAGGCGGAGCTGTCAGGTCGATCACCATTTCCGGTACAATCTGTCAATCACACAGAAGCCACGCCTCCTAATTAACAGATCAAAAAAAAAAAACGCTGCACGTGAGCCACGCGTTGGGTCGTCTGCGCTCAAGATTCAGCTTCAGAGTACAAAGGATTGTGCGAACACCCACGGTGGCCACGTGATCCTGTTCGTCCAAACACGCTCGAGTGGAACGGCAGCTGTTAAAAGTGCAGATCAGGCCCGAGGACGAGCCGCTGCCTCTTCCCTCGTCCCTTTGACGTACGAAGGCCCTGTTCAGGCTTATAAAGCTGCCACATGTCATTACCAAACCCATCTCTCCTTCCCCACCAATAAAATACATAATTATACCCTGCATATAACTTTAATTGGCCCAACTGAGGTCATTGGAAATCCATGATACCGCTATCATTGGCTTCATTATGGGCTTCTCCAGCTATTTACAGTCCAGTCAGACAGGCTTACTGGCTCCCAGCAGACAGACGGTGAATGAGAACACAAACAGGGGGAATATGATGATAGGCCGGGTCAAATCAGAGTTAAAATACTTTTTTTTTGTGGTTTGTGCTTCAAACCCTCTTTTGGCTGCAGACACGTTCGTCACATGGGAGAACGCGCAAAGAGCTGTAACACGCAGACAATCAGAGAAATGTCACATCCAATTTGGTCTTGTTTTGAAGCAGCGTCGCTCATGGGTATTTTATCTCTGCAGCTAAAAAAAAAAAAAAAAAAAAAAAAAAGGAAAAAAGAACGGATTCTTACGGAGTGAAAAACATCAAATTGTTTCCAGAAATAGTTCCACACATTTATCTTTGAATGCCTCCGACCCACGTGGGATAAACAGGGCCACGGCCAACGTGCCGTAAGGATTATTTTGAAAAGTTTAAGTTTATCACTTTTTGAATTTGTTCAACTGTCGGTTCAACAGTGCGTGTTCATATTTGCATGCATGTCTTTTGTGTGCAAACGGTAATTATGTGCCTGTTATACATAGACAGACATAATTCACAGATATGCACTGATCAGCCATAACATTAGGACCACTGACAGATGAAGTGAGTAATATTGATGATCTTGTTACACTGGCACCTTTAATTAGTGAAAATATAGACTCTTACAGTGTTTTTTTTCATGCTGTATTAATTTATTGACTAAGTGTAAATATGTTTTTTTCTTTTTTTTTCTGGGTGCCAGTAAACTTGCTTGTAAGCTACAGCCAAGTGTCGACGCATCATGATTTCACCTACGATTTGTCTGTCAATCACACAGTAGCCACGCCCCCTAATCCATCCCCTCCTTTCTGGTCTATTTTCCTCTAAATGGACCATCATTTAAAAAAATGAACATCATGTTGTATTGAAGACTTGAAACTAGAGACTGAGACCATAAACTCATTAGGAAAACGTTTACTGAGCTAATAAATCAAGGGAGAAGTAGGGACATTTTCCCATAGACTTCAATACAATCTGACTTCTTTAACAACCAGTGCAGTCGCCCCCTGATGGTCATTAGAGAGAATGAAGGTTTAAGGCTCTTCAGCACTGACTTCACTTTACAGAGTCTACGTCCACATGATAATTGTCAGAGTTAAATTACTGATGTGAAGTAAGATAATGAGAATAATTCACTTTTTTTTATCACAATCTGCAGCTGTAGCATCATTTTGACAAAATTAACTTGATGCTCAAGAGACTCATTGGAGGTAATATGAAAATAAGAAGCTACTAATAACAGTGAACGCTTGCTGAACCCATCCATCCAGAAACTTGAGGCGATTTTAAAACATTTTTAATCCTTTGTGAGGAACGGCATCCAAAACGCTTAAGTCTGTGCTGCTGCTCCCAAGTCCTGTGGGTGTGAGTTAAACAGAGCTGAAGTGCAGCAGCCTGGTCCTGAGCAGAGGTTTCTAAGTCACTGGGTCAGCTGATGTTCCCTTGGCATATTTTCCCGTGAGCCTGGACCCACTCAGACCGGCCTCGAATCAAAATCCGGTTCCAAAATAAGCAATGCTCACCCATGCGATGCATTCATGCTGTTCCCCCCCTTGGAGCTCAGGAGGAAACTGCAGAGCAGCTGACTGCACTGATAAATACAGTATACAGCTTATAGCAGAGAGGCATCCAAGGCCAGAGGTGTTTAAACTTTTACAGGCAGAGAAGCCTGAGGGAAAGAGACGCAGGAGTCACCTTGGATGCTCGGGATCAGAGTCGTGTTAACATCTCTGGTCTGGAGAGAAGCAGCAGGATGAAGACAGGTGGTGACTTAAGCAACGCATGATGCTGTTTTAATGAACATAACTGCATTTGATGCGGTTACTTACTTGCAGCAGCTCTGCAGTGGCCTAGATATGTCTAAAATAAGGTGGCTGCAAATATAAGTTATCTATAAATGTGATCCCCACCCAACAGAGACTGATACAGTCTAATTCCATTTTTTAACCCCACTGTAGATCTGAAGCCACATTACACTGTGTGTAAACTAGAAAAACACAGTGAATTTCATCTTATTTTCTAGATAAATACACTGTAAACCAGAATAACCAAAGAAAACTTCAACACAGGAAGTTCCACATGTGTTTGTGTTGTTCTAGAGCTGATTTGAAGTTTCTCTCTTTTTTTGATCTGAGTTCTGCTCATTCTTTGGAGCAGTAATGATGAAAAATCAGCTCCAAAGCCTCTAATGCTCTAAATATCTTATTGTCCATGTCTCTCTGTCTTTATTCTGTCACTACAATAAACTCAGAGCAACTTCTCCTCATTCTGAGATCAGAAAAATACAGGATTGATCCCATTGACTTTGGCTACAAGCAGCTGACAGCAGTGTGTGTGTGTATATATATATATATACATAATTATTATTATTACTATTATATATCATCTTCTTTGCTGTAGAATTTAATTGTGGTTTGTTTATATCGGCTGATGCATAGCCGAGAACCGTTACTTTTTTATTTCCACTTCAAGCACAACTTGCACTAATTAAATAGATGTAATACTTCTGTTCTTAGACCAAGGTCTCCTACTGCACAAAGCTTCAGTAATGTCCCTCACTTGTAAGGGTACTTGTAAAAGCATCTGCCAAATGAATAAATGCAAATGTGCAAAAACCGTCCTGTATCAAGTCCAACTCATGTAATCCTTCTGTTCTTCATCTCTTATTGTTTCCAAGAGTTTCCAAGGTCCCCACAAAAATAACATGACCTGCCGAGGTTTTACTTTGTTGTAATTATAATTAACATCTATTCATTAACCCTCAATTATGTCCCATTGACTCTGTTAAGTCTGGGCTCATTCAAAATGAATTTGGCCCCTGATAATAGCACCAAGCAGTACAGGACTATAGGGGGAGGAAGTGAGCAGAGAGGAGGAGGAGGAGAAAGGTGAGGAGAGAGGAAGCTAATTGGAAGAGAGACTCCAACTCCCCCCCACCCCCACCCCCACCCCCACCCTCTATCTTCGTCTGAGATGTGTTATCAGCAGCCGGCCTGCTTTGATGCACTCGCTAAGTAATTACCACTCCACATTATGGTGCTCGCTCTCTTTCATATTCTGCGGAGGAAAATCAAGGATGACTGTGCGATCACAGAAAAGCATTGTGAAAGATGAAGATTTTCATTTTTCTCTCTTGTCTGCTTTTCAAACATGAATCATTTTGCTGGAGATGCTTTGTCTTCGTCGTTCAAATCCTCACAAATACAAGCCGGAGGATTATGTAGTGAGTATTGAAGAACTTCTTCACCCATGTATAGAGATATTATTTCTCCAAAATGCTGCTGATGAGTTACTGTTAACCTAATTTCCTGGGTCAGTATCTTCACCCTGAACGAAGCATTTACATACGGGTGTGAGGCTTGGACCGATACTCCTCCTCCTCCTCCTCCTCCTCCTCCTCCTCCTCCTCCCATATGAACTGCATCACAGTGAATATGTCATTAATGTTCTAAAAAGACAAAAGAAACATAAAAGAAAATAATAATTTTATATGTTCTGGAAAAACACTGGGAACAACAAATGCAATCATTAAATATATATTATCTTGTACACGTCTTGAACGTAGCATTAGCTCCTAACGACAGCATTATCAACCTCATGCTGACTGGTTTTCTCACTTTATTGTGAGAGAATACGTTGCCATCATAAACGAATACTGAGCTGCATGGTGCCTTGGGAATATTTTAGGATGCAGCTGCTCATTTTGAACAGCTTCAAACAAGCCTCTGAGTGAAAACTACACTATCGCAGAGAGTTTCGTAACAGAAAATTAAACTTTTTATGCGTTTTTCCGTGCTGTTTGCAAAGCCTTTCTTTTAGTTGAAACAAAATGAAATCAAACTCGATTCCTAACCCCCTGTTGTTCGGGACGTCCTGCCAAATTACAGCAGCAGTTCGAGCTGACAGGCAGCGAAAAGTGGGACCGAGGCAGCATCTGCATCTCCCACGCTGGTCCTTCGGATGACCGGTCTGAGGATGAGCCACTAAATGTGGCATCAGAGTCAGAGTGAGGGTTTCAGACGGCAGATGGAGGAAACCACGCCAACCTCATAACTCTTTAACAGCCTCTTTGTATAATGCAACACTCCAAACTGAAAAAGAAAATAAAAAAACATCAAATATTAACCAACGACTTGAGAGGGAGAGAGAGTATGAGAAGCCGACTGGGCCAAAATTGAATAATTCACTTGGAAACACATAAATACAATATTATACAAAAACTAAGCACTGGTGCATTCATGCATATGCAAAGATACAGATATATGTGTAAATACATACATATATAAAGACATACATACATTCTGGTACTTACACACTGTGTAAATGTATCTCTTATCTGTAATGTATGCATGTGTCTCTGTATGCACATGCATGGATGTATATGTATGTATGAAGTGTTTATTTTGGGCCTAGACGGCTTCTCATAAGAAAAGCATGTGTCGCCTTAAAAGCGTGAAGTGGTTTGATTTTATAAAATGTGAAGAGAACCTCTTTTTTTTTTTTTTTTTTTTATTATTTTTGTCTGAACTTTGATTGTTTCTATTTATCTATTCAACCACTTCTGTGTGTGTGAGTCAGTTAGTGAAGATTCAATATTAGTCAGCCTCTTAGCAGCAGAGGTCAATCATACTCTTCCTCTTATTAGCCAGAATCACATCTTTAAAATCCCAGAAGAAGTTTAGAGTCTAATGTTTTTAACGTCTATCTTTGACATTTAAGATCATTTTTATTACAGTGTTTCTCGAAGTGTGGACTAAATGAGTTCAACTCTCCTGTTTAACGTGGTGTTTGTCAGTCGGAGTGACGGCGAGCACAGAGCTCAGAGTCGTGTTGTTTAATGTTAAACCAACTCGTGTAAATTCAGCCACTGCACGGACCAGTTTCCACTGGTTTTTAACATCAATATAAAGCAAATGGATGAAACATTTGTTTTTTTGTCATATTAAATAAAAGGCAGGAAATTGACATAATATTAATAGGCTTTTTCACAGTTTATCACCAAAGCTGTGGGCTGACCTTTGACCTTATAATCCAGTCTTTGTTCAACCAGCTTTAAGTTTTCACCGGCTCATATTGTTAACCATTTATCGTTATACTTTCTCACAATGGAAACAAAACAATGGTTTCAACATCAAGATTTTCACCCTTTTTCGCCACATTTGCTCTTTCGAGACTGAGAAAATAGCAGCAAATTAATGAGCGCTGGGATCGAAAAGCGTGAACTGAGAGGGCAAATCATTTTTCAGCTCAGCTTCTTAATGTCCAGCGGTTCTGAACATCACTGATGGAGTCCAGCACCTGCTGGGTTATGACCAAGCAAAGGCCAAATCTAACAAGACCTCACTAAACACACTTCATCCTTCGTGGAGTCAGATTTTGAAACTTTAGGAAATGAATCGGAAAGTTTTGAAAAACATCACCGAGCAAACAGAGCTCTCTCTCTCTTTATCATGTGCTGTTCCTCTCCAGCTACACTCTGGGGGTACGTTAGCCTCGCCTTTCACCTCATCTTCCTTTCCTCTGGGCTTCGATTTTATTCTCCGTCATTACTGAAACGGCTCCGACCCTCAGCCTCTGTGAGTAAAGCTCCTCCGCTGCTTCCACCAAACTCTTGATCACAGGGGTCACGACCGGCAAAGACTCGGCGATCAGCCGCCCTCTGCGGGAGGCCTGACCCGCTCTGCCTGGGTTGTTTTGTAATGAGAGTCTGTTTTTTGGGTTTTTTTTTTTTTTTTATTTTGCTGTTTTCCTCCCCAGCTGCTCAGAGGGACCTGGTATTATTCTCCGTCCGTCCTCGCCCCATGGGACACGAGCCTGAAGCTACTGCCTGTAGCTTGCATCAGCCTTTTGGCTCCAGGGTCAGTTCGGATGTTGTGAAGCCTCTATTGAAATATTTGCCCTTGGGAGAGTGCCTTTTCTCAGAGCTGCCTGTGAGGACTTTTAAAGCATTTCCCTTTTTTTTATGTGCTGGATCATTTTTCACTGAAGGCAGACAGGAGAGCTGGGACAAAAAGAAAAGGCGATAACATGCTGCAAAGATCGCTGCACAATTTTGAACCCAGGAAGTGTAATCAAGGCCATTGAGCCCACTGAGAAAAGTGCCCTTTTTGCCCTGAATTGAGCCTCCCAGGCTCCCAATCCAGCCCAGGCTGTGGGCTGTCAGTGTGTCCTTACAAAGTGGCACCACACCGTGACATCACCCATTGGTTTATGAACTGTCAGGAGCTGAAGCAGATCTCGGTTTGTGATGGTGATAAAAATAAACACGCAGAGGGGTTTGTTAGGTTTAGATCATATGTTTATAGAAGTGAACGTAGACTCCAGGGCTGGAAAGTGCATCCTCTCTAATGACCATCAGGGGGCGACTCCACTGGTTGTTAAAGAAGTCAGATTGTATTGAAGTCTATGGGAAAATGTTCCTACTTCTCCTTGATTTATTAGCTCAGTAAATGTTTTCCTAATGAGTTTATGGTCTCAGTCTCTAGTTTCAAGTCTTCAATACAACATGATGTTAATGTTTTAAATGATGGTCCATTTAGAGGAAAATAGACCATAAAGGAGGGAATGGGTTAGGGGGCGTGGCTACTGTGTGATTGACAAACTGTACCACCCAATCAGGATAGAGTACAGAGCAGGTCAGCTCCACCCTTTACGCCTCCTCAGCTCCACCTTGTCTTCAAAATATGGTTTCTTCAGGTTTTAAAAAAAAAACCATTATAACAACCTGCTGACAGACGACCATCTGTCTCATGAGATCTTTAGCTGTGAGAAATTAAATCCAGAAAGTGCTTTGAAACTTTTCTCTGATATTTGCTTTTCAGTTCTTATGACTTTGGGATCCATAAGAAGTTTGGAGTGGAAGCTCTGAGGCTGAAACTTTAAAACTCGTCGCTGCGGAGACATATTTTTAGATCGTCATCCAATAAAACAATCTCCTGCGTCAAGACCAATAAAAATCTTTTTTTTTTACAATTTTCATTTGCAATAAAGTCGCTGTTAGCTCCAGTCTCTGTCAGTGCCAATGATGGTGTCATGGTGTCTGAGGCAACGTGACATTTATCAGTATCACAGCAAGATTGCGCAGCAGCAAGGTGTGTTTGAGTTTTAGTGCAACACAAAATATAGCATCTTGGTCCACGGCAAGCCTGGTCCGACAGAGAATATCGATATCCTCTTGAAGCTACCTGGGTGATCTTCATCCCATCGGACCTCTGCCCGTGTGTCCTCCCCCGACAGCTTCGGACTTTTATTTCCCGCTCTCCTTCCTTCGGAGTGGACACAGTTAAGCCGTAATAAGGCCATAAAAGACACTCCAGAGTTACAACGTGGTGTTGGGAGGGTGGGGAGGTGTGGGGGTGTGTGTGGGGGGTCGGGGGGTGGGGGAATTTATTCAAGGCAAGACTGAGGCGGTCTACATTTCATGGTTTTATCTGGTGTGAATGGGAAATGTGCTTGTGTGCGAGCGACCATTGGATTCCTGTCAGCTGACCACGTTAAGGAGATGATGAAGAGTCCATTAAACCCCGATGACTGCAGCCACGACTGACCCGTGTGTGTGTGTGTGTGTGTGTGTGTGTGTGTGTTTGTTTGTGTACTGGATTTAAAGCAGACTAATAAAATGAGCAAACCCAGCAGACACCTGTAAAACGCAGCGACAGTTCGCAGACTGTTCGCCAAACGCTGAATGGCGTTAAGTGTTTTTTTTTTTTGTTTTTTTTTTAAATTCTTGACCTTGAAGGTAAATGTCACAAAATCATCTCAAAGCTCAAACATCTATTGACCTCACGTTTGAAGTTTTCATCCAAACACATGCTGAGTTCAGAGCTTTCAACTCTGCAATAAGGCCGTTCACATCCATGACGAACACCATCCTTCAGGCTTTCATCAGTACAACAACCCTGTTAGAAATTATCTGACTCTTTGATATTAAGTCCAAGCCTGTGTTCATAAAAACTGGATGAGAGAAACTTGTTTCCCAAACTGCATTTCAGTGAGAAATAGCCAATATTTTTTATTTTTTTTTACCTTCAACAGTTAAAACATTCAGCAGATTTTGTATCAGTTTCACAAAACAAACCTAAAAAGATTCTCAGAAACAAGTACAAAAACACACCTGTGCTTTCATATTGAAAATATCGTGAAAACAAACGATGCTAATTTCATTTCATTTTGGAGGAAAGGTGTTCATGAAACACACGGCTTCACTCGTCAACTTGACAGAAAGAGATGAGGAGTTTTGGCGTCGTGGTCCTGATCAAAAACACAAATCCAGATAGCGAGACACATCTGGTCTATACTTGGGCCACATGTTTCTTTTGGCCCAGTTTATGTCTGGCCCTTATATCTGGACCCGTTCCGGGACACACATAGAAAATATTTCGGTAGTGAATAAAAGCCGAGAGCTGCCCAGATGTAGAAGTATATGGGCCAGACTCGGCCCATTGAACCAGGGTGTGTACTGGGCCAGTAAGTTTAACCCTTTGAGCACCAAAGTCACAAAATTGCAACAAACAGCAATAGTGAATAAAACAGACGAGAGTTACGGAGCCAATTCTCGTTTGTCCTCTAGTTAGCAGAGACTCTACTTTGATTCTAGCCCAAGGTGTTCGAGGAGATAGCGGGGGAGAGATGCTCTGAACGTCGAGCAAATTGAAGCAGAGAAAAAAAGTTCCCTGGTGAAGAAGTGATTGATCTGTTATTCACCGATTCTGATTCTGAAGGAGAGGATCGGCCTTTAGGAGGTGACCAGCGGTCGTGTAATAACGGTGATAGTCACGGTGCGTCCAGTGTCTTGGTGATAGTGACTTTTTCTGATTCATCACTTTATCTCTAACCACTTTCAAGCCACAGCCTCTTGAAATCTTGAAGTCAAAATCCAGTATTTTTTTTTAAAAATAAAACCCAGACACACAGATTCACCTGCTCAGACCTGATCCACCACAACTAGATCTGACTTGAGACCCCAAGGACTGGACCCACATCAAAAACCAGCACACCACTTAGCTGTTTCCTTTGAATGAATTAATTATCATTTAAAAGCACGAACCCTTTACATAAGTGACTGGTTTCTCCCACAGTCATGATGATGTAATTTTATCAGACCAGGTTTTGGTGACGCACAAACCTGAGGCCCACATCAGAAAAACAAGACCCTACTCAACTAGCATAGTTTTGACCCTGTTCCGTGACCTCTCGGGTCCTTCATGTATGTATAGTTGCAGTTTGTGCGTATGAGCGTGTGTGTGTGTGTGCGTGTGTTTGTGTACCTCACACCTGGCCGGCTGCAGGGTTCGAGGACATCTCCCACAGCCTTGTTTCATTGCTGACATAAATCCAGGCGCCAGCGGTCATGAAGCCAGATTAGATTGTAAGCGTGGCGGAGGGAAGGCGCTCACTCGTCCCCTCTGCTCCGGGCGCTTGCAGCTGGCAACGTCCCTGACAAACGAGGCGCATTCGAGAGCCCTGGCAAAGCCGTTTGCAGAGATCACGGCTGGCACTGTTTGTTTTCCAAAGGCAGTTATATATCAGTGACAGGCAGCATGCATCCTATAGGCAATTGAGAAGTGTAATGTGCTCTCTGTCTTAATCCCCCCACCCCACCCTCCCAACACGTAATGGGCCATCTGTGTGAGAGAGGAGGCGAGCGCAGTTAGCGCTAATGTAGTCATAACATCTAGCACGGAAGCATAACCGACAGCCATGATGCCATTCTTTCATCACTGATGCCTGAATTTACTCTAAGGTGACTTTCACAGTCATCTAAGATCTGTTCGTGTGGCAAAGAGGAAGGGGAGGTGGGACGTTAGCCGACGACTGAGGGACTGTGGTTTTGTGGTGCGTTTGAAAAGCAACGCCTTATATCAGAAAACGCTTCTCTTCTTCGGTTTTTCCTTCAGTCGACAGGTACTAAGAAAAGGAAAAACCTAAAAAAGTGCAGGAACTTGAGGGATCCAGACGCCTCAACACGCGAAAACCTGAAGAAACTGGACTAAAGTTCGTTCAGACTGAATTTAAAAAACGCCGCACAACTGCACATAGAGTCAGTACAAAAAGGTGAAAGTCTGGGGCTCTGGTGTTAAATATGACTAGACCTCTGCAGGCTACACTAGCCGCCGCTAGCATAACACGTCATTAGCTGGGCCCCAATTCAGGGGCCATTCAGAATGACTAAACTGTCTCGATTCGAAGGCAGTGACTCGGTATCGGAAAATGGCGAGACGGTCTGGAAAGGCTTGGGCTAGCTGGTTAGCATGCTAACCTCAGATGAAGAAAAGAGGAGATAGATATAAAAGCAAAATAAGAGGTTTGCTCCCCACCTTTGGAAACGGCACCTTTTAAAAATAAATGAATGAAGTCGTAACTTTCCTTCTGGACGGCTGCTAATGCTGACATTAATAACTCTGACCGGCAGCTTTAACGTGAATTCTTTCATATGTGGCAATTAATAAAATGGCATTTAATTGCTGCTTCCCACCTATTGCTGCTTTGTATTTTGTTGGTTTTAATGGGTGGATTTTTCTTCTGTGATCCACACGGACCCTGTGATATTTGAAACACTCCCGTTGTTTTCATTCCGTCGTTCTCGGCGTCACTGGATGAGTGGAGGCCTGCAGAGGCTGAAGAAGCCACTTCATCAAGGAGTATTTGTTCCCATCAGCCTTTTTTGGAAATGCAAACTCTCTCTCCACCTCAGACAGGCTTTGTGTTGTTTGTGCTGCTTGTGTGCAACAGACGGTTGGAAACCTATTTAAAAAAAAAAAAAAGAAAAAGATTTTAGTCCTTCTCCAGACTTGAAGATCAAATCAAGAGGCTGCACATTGGGTCCCAACAGTGAGACTGAGAAACTCAAATTTCCTTTTCTTTCACCTCCACTTGTGTCACAGCTTTGACTGGAACAGCTGCAGAGACGCTGATTAATGCACACACAGGAAAGCAAACGCGAACACGACAAACACCGGCCGTCCCACCTACACATCGCGTTGTCTTCTAATTGTCAGGATGGATCCCTTTTTTGTTGTTGTTGTTGTTGTTGTTGTTGCTGTTGTGTACACACTCTGCTGCCTGTCATTTGCCCGAGCGCTGCCCTCATTTGTGTGTGCGTCTGCCATATGGCTCTCTCATTACCATTATAACAGGCGCTGATTGAATTTGAGGGATACGCAGTGAGGATTTCACCAAAAACTCACACTGGATACAGGCCAAGTTTTTCAGAGATGCACACAAATAAAACCACAACATTAACCGGAGAAAATGGAGCCCAGTGTCGTGGGGATTTCAGGCAGGCTGAAACCAAACAGCACAGGGTGATATTGTAGTGGCCGCACTTAGAAATGACCCAGAAACACACTGATGACACTGATGAATGGTAATGAAGCACTTTTTTTTTACACATAAATGAAAATCAGTGAACACAGCACTTCAGGAAAAGCATTTATTATTTCTACTTTCTTTCGCACATACGTACTGGAAAAAGAAGATGTTATTGTTATGTTATTCTGACATAATTTGCAGAAATCTCAGTGACCCACAGGCGATATTTCACTGTCAAGAGACCCATATGTAGTGTTGAACTAGCTTTGAATTTGAGCCAAAGACAGAAAACAAAAACAAAACAATAAGTCTCGTCTTTTTGTCCGTCTCTGACAATCAGAGAAAATGCAAATATGCAATTAAAACAAAAATAAATACACAATGAAGTGGTGTAACAATGCATACAGATAAATTATTAACAAACAAATAAATGAAAATAACCAGCTGCTGTTAAAAAAATGATAATTATACATTTACATATCTACTTGATATGTAATAATAATATGTATTACTTCCTATCATTTAAAATCTAATATTGTAATGAGGCATTAATCGGACCTCAGACAGCATCAGTTTGGTCTCGTACGGATCCTGGAGCTGCTCGTTCGCTGCTGCTGCTGCTGCAGTGATACATGGTCTGGATGATGTTATCTCATGTTGTGACACCAAAACACACATATGCTCACAATCCCGGCTCCCGCACTTTGTCGTGCCGCCCCTCACAGTCTGCTCGCCGACAAGTCCCATCATCCCACTACAGACAGGCGTAGTTTCTGAAATGATTAAAAACACATCAGTGAGCCACAGTGTTGTACTGAGAGACATGTTCCTTCATCACCATGAACGTACACACTGTGGTGTACTCTACGCACCATCCTGCTGCCGTAAATACTCACAAGAGCACCAAATGTGAATTAATCCACCGCTGAAAATAGTCCCCAAATGTGCCATTTTCTCCTGTTTGAATAACGTTTTCTTTAAAGCTACAATGTGCCGCTGTATTTGGAAGATGTAAGGATTTACTGAAACACAGAAATCCAAATTTCAGACATTTTGTGAAGCTTCTCGAGATGAGCTTTTAAAGTGCAAACACCTGTTTTCAGTAAAGTGGAGTCGACGCCTCCTGAGCAGAGAAAGAAGTCCCACCTCCTCCGTGAGTGTTGTCATCTGTGTTTCTCAGGTCTTTGGTTTGGTATTCAGGCACTGCCCACATGTGAGATGACACAGCGACCGTGTGACTCAGGAGCCAATATTGGTCTGTCTTCACTTGAACCCCATGAGCTGCTACAGGCCTCAAGCTTGACTCTGGTTTTCTGCTGCTCCATGTGGCAGTAACTGTGGCAGCACAGACAACGTTAGCTCACTCGCTTTTACCGGTATTACTTTGTTTGGGAAATGTCGCTGTTGCAACATAACATCAGCATTGCGAGCATGGGTTAATGGGTGTGACTGACAAAAGTACTGAGATGCAGACACACACATGTTGTTAATATAATAATAACAACATTTAATATATAAATAATCCCAGCCTCGTTCTTTAAGTAACATAACATTAGTAAACAGTTACTCCAGACATCAGAAAAAAATTCAAAAGGCATCTCACCTTTAAAAATTCACATTGTCCTCATATAGTAGACATTTTGACTTGACTTCTCTTTTCTCTTTTAATTTGGAAAGGAAGGACTTTAATCATCTGTTAGCGCTGCAGGCGCCTCGACTCCCCTCTCTTGTTAAATGTGTTCAGTGGCTCGTCTTGCTCTGTTCCTACCAGATCCTCCTCTAGCCCTCTTTGACCTGCTGTAATGAGATGGAAGGACAGCTAAATATATTTCATGATAATGTGCAATCGCACCGTCCTGTTGTGAGGCCGAAGCCCGAGGTCCCCTTCCTCCCCCCAGGCCCCGTTCAGCCATAGACCCTCATCAGATGCACATTAAGTCCAACATTCACCTTAATCCTCCTCCTTTTTTTCCTGCTCCCTGGTTTTAACCACCAGTTATTAAGACAAAGAGAAATGAAACGGAGGCAAAGTGAGACACAAACTGACGGAGAGAGAAAAGGTGGAGGAGGTAGGAAAGGAGAGAGTGAGGATGAGAGTGAGGGTGAAAGTGAAGGCAGCTCTGTTGGATTTACTTGGACCTAAACTTATTTGCTTTCAGTGACTCTTGTGGCCTCCTCAGATACAAATCCATATAATTTCGTTGGTGCCTGGATGGAGATGCACCGCGGGCAGACGGATGGCACCAATTCCCCAGCATTAGACCACCCCGAGCGGCTTCAGCAGCAGGTTGCAAGCGGTTCCTTATTTCTAGGAGGGGTGAGGTGACATTTTGCCCTCAAATCTGGGCAAAAGCAACAAATATCAGCCTTTGTATTAAATGACAGGCTACAACCAACAGGGACAAGGTGCCTCGATTGCTACAATTTCTTCTTTTCTGTGAAAAAAGACACCATTAAGGAAAAGGAGAAGAAGTTCCATCTCTAAATTACTTAGTCGCTGAAGTTCACAGAGTTGTTCCTTTGACTTTTTGCAACTTTTTCATCTGAACCAACAGGAAGACGTTCACTGCTGAGGCATCATGGGATGTCAGTCACATGACGCTTGGGACAAGCTAAATTCAGGGGTTGCATCCTGCATCCTTCGCCCGAGAAAGGCTTCGTTCTTTTCCTGGACAACAAAGGACCGACCTAAGGATCACACTTTTCAATCAATGCATTTAGTGTCAACCTTTAAAACCATGGGCCTTCAAGCCTCCAGTTTTTTTGAAGTGTTGTCAAGGTTGTGGGTTGTACAGCTGGTGAAGCAAAGCGAAAGTCGCTCGAGTTCAGGATGCACGAAGGACGCAGCCCCGGAAGTAGAAAATAACTATTCTTTGCTTCCTTACCTGCAACAAATCCTACCGTTGTTCATGAAACCAGGCTGCGCCTCAATTATTTTATTGTGGATAAATCTGCTGCTTTAGTTTGGAAAATGCCAGGAAATAGTGAAATCTCTTCTCCAGCCAAAGGTTCAAATCCTACAGATGTTCCATCAAAATGATACAAATCAGAGATGCAACAGGATTTTTTTTGACATTTATGCCTCTAATATCAAACAGAAGGCAGATTTCCTGAGGTGGGGATCGCTTCACGCTGTGTCGTTCTCGGCCACAGTTTGGGAATCACACTGATGAATAACACAGTCACGAATTCACTCAACATAATTTACCATTTAGCCGACATTCTGGTTAATTGTGGACTTGTGTGCGGTCTGACATTTGCATTTTGCTCGCAGTCTTTCATCGCGTCGGACAGTTGACGTCTGGACGGCGTTTGAGTTGCTGAAAAGAAAAACCGGCTTTCAAAAAGGGCGCTCCGTCATCGTCTACACAACAAGGTCTGAGGAAAGGATTCAAGGGTTTCAAAGCAGAACCAGAAACTCCTGTTCGGGGAGGTTTGTGCTATAGCTGATGCCGATTCGGTGAACTTTTAGGTGACATTTACTTGAAGTTACGATGTGTTGATCTCCATTGGTCCAGTGTCCATCGGCATCTGGGGTGCATTCCTCAGGCATGAGTTCCCACTGTCTGCAGTCACTGAAGCTTAAAACACTGCTCAGGTATTGCTGAGAAACGGACGACGTTTGATGTTGAGACACGATGGAAATTTACTTCGGTATCTGTCGTCTTGATTCCACTCAAATATTAACCCTTTTACACCCACAGAGGCTCTTCCATTTTTTCATCCTTTTATATTTTTCATTATAAAGTTGACATTTTTTTTTTTTTTTAAATGTCCCCGAGTCTCCAAAGATTCAGAATCAGCTCAACCTCAGCTAATATATGTGACTCAATAAAGACTCTGTTAAGGAGACGTCAGTTTGAGATTTTACAGAAAATTCACTATTTCAGGTTGAAATCTGTCAAATATTTTGCCGTGTAGTTGACTGACGTTCAGACGTTCATCCAACCCCAGTAGCTGGAGCTCAGCTTCGGGGTTCAGTCATCTCTTCCTTATGACAGTTGGTGTAGGAAGCAGGTCAGATCTCATCACCAGCTGATTTGTCTCTTTCCTCTGTTGTTTTTTTTTTTTTTTTTTTTTCCCATAGCTTCAGCTGAACACTTGTATCAGACCCTGACTTTTGTCTCAACAAGTGTAGAAAAAGTTAATCGAGTGACTTTTCCAATGTGCGAAACTGCAACGACGGGGAGAGATGCTTTGCTTTCTCTTATTTGCTCCGTCACCCAGAAATAGCAGCACATGAACCCCGAGTTCAACCCGTGTGAATGTGAATGTTGCTGTTTGCGTAGTCGTGATATTTAGTACAGTCAAACGAATGCAGCTTCGGTGACTGTGGGGTCTACAGGTACAGTAACAGTCACGAGATCACATTCACTTTCACCAGTGATGGGTGGGGGTGGGGGTAGAGCACAGCTTGCCTCTGGGCAGACAAATGTGTGTGTATACAGTTCAGTTGTGTGTGTGTGTGTTAGGAGAGAGGGTTGACAGCCCTTGTGAAGAGGCTTTTAAGGTGGCGGGTAGTTGTGGTCTTAATGGCCCGGTACGGTCTCCCAGAGGAAAGTTTTTGGAACAGATGGTTGGTTGGGTTATAGACCTAATAGAAAAATACATCAGCGCCTCCACAGCGGTTTAAACTGCTGCCGTCACCTCCTCCAGGAGCGAGACATCACCACATCACCCGACTGACAGTCTGGAGAGAAATCCCAGTTCGCTGCTCGGAGCCTCTGTGGCTGAAACAACCGTGAAACTGCAGACGACTGGAACAGCTTCCTGCAGCTCTGCGGTGTGAATATATATTATAGATTATTGTGTTTATTACTGTTCAGATTATTGTTATTGTTATTATTTGTGCAGCAAAAACCATTAAACCTTGACGCCTGAAGGTCCATGACTTCACGAATCCCCCTCTATTTAAAACATGAGGTACTGCACCAATAGGTGGTGCTAGAATAATAATAATAATAATAATAATAATCATAATAAGTAAGTTTACGTTTACGCAGATATATTCTCTGTTCATGTCGATTCCTCAAGTCATTTGCGTCTTCTGCTCTGAAAGGTACAACTTTTTCTCCAGAACCCTCTGGACCAGATCATCTACAGACTTTTCTCATTTTCATTTGTTAAAAGTCATTTATTTAGTCATTAAAAGACATTTGAACTTTATCTGAATATGATAAAAAAAAAAATGTATACATGAACTGTGTCTGTGTAGTTTTACATGTCCTCTCTCAGGCTTGTCTGTAGCTCCAGTGACAACAGGTCCACGAGCCAATCAGAAGAGAGGATCTGAGCAATAAAGATATATCTAAAAGAACAAAGTCAGACTGTATTGAAGTCTATGGGAAAATGTCCCTACTTCTCCCTTGATTTATTAGCTCAGTAAACGTTTTCCTAATGAGTTTATGGTCTCAGTCTCTAGTTTCAAGTCTTCAATACAACATGATGTTCATTTTTTAAATTTTGGTTTAAAAAAAAAAAAAAAGAATGGATAAAATTTAAACTCTGGGCTTGAAAACAGCATTTCACAAAACCAGTGGGGTTGACTCTTGGTTGCACATGTCTTAATTTATGGTCTGGATCAAACGTCGCTCAGATCTGCTTCCGCCTCAGGCTGCACACTTGCATGTTTTTCTCAGCAAACGGTCCTCCAACTTTCCAGCATCGTTTTCATGAGTTAACTACGGTGGCCTACGGGGGACAGAGGCTACATCAATCACCGGAAAAACTCTATACCTGGCGATATGCAAACATTATCATCAGCACCTTTCCCCTCCTTCGTTTTTAATTTTACAGGCATTTTATGAACTTCCACAGCCGTTGGTGCCCCCGAGACCTTGTGGGCAATAAATTACTTGATCTAACGGCCTAATCTGTTTTGCAGGACTACGCTGCAGTATTTCACTCTCTGTATGAGTTAATCACTGTGGTGTTTCACCTTGGCAGAGGCTCACAGTACATACATGTGTGTGGGGTAACCACTGGGAAAGGTTAGCACTGAGGATCCCCCCCCCCCGGCTCTGTAATATCTCTGTCTTCATAATACCCTATATTTTTGCCATAATACCCATAATTCCCTGTCACCAATGGCTCTGGTCTGGATAAACAAATAACTTCTCAGTGGCCTGAAATTCAAGTGTGAATGCTTATATCTTATAGGGTTTATAACGACTGTTAATCTTTCTTCTACCATTTCTCTCTGTTTTATTTACTCTCCTCACCCGGGGCGTTTTTCCTTATCCGCCACATTTCTCTCTCTCTCTCTCTCTCTCTCTCTCTCTCGCTCTCTCGCTCTCTTTCCTTCCGTCCACCCCCGTTTCCCATTTTCTTCTCCTCGTCCTCCTCAGCCCAGTTTCCTCTCTTTCATTCTCTCGCTCTCCGAAGCCGCTGTTCCTTATCGGCGCCGCTCGCCCACTGACATGAAATACCATTAAGTGAATCTTCACGAGGCCTTCAAACACAGCTGATTTATCCTGCTGCATGCTTCATAAGTTCTTGATTG
Source organism: Rachycentron canadum (assembly GCA_038496675.1). Classification (NCBI taxonomy): domain Eukaryota; kingdom Metazoa; phylum Chordata; class Actinopteri; order Carangiformes; family Rachycentridae; genus Rachycentron; species Rachycentron canadum. Next base: position 1,191,538 of record CM076660.1, on the reverse strand, counting down.
ATCTCAGCAGCAGCAGCAGCAAAAAATGAGGGCGGGGCAAGAGCAAATGCAGAGTAAGGAGACAAGGAAACATAAAGAATAGGAAGAAGAGGGAGGAAATGTGCGGGAAAAGGAGAAGGAAAAAGGGGACGTGGCAGGCCGTGGGAGAGTGGTGCGAAAGAAAGAGGAGGAAAGGAAGAGAACGAGGAAAGGAGGAGAGTTAGGAACGATTGAGGGAGCAAAGAAGGAAAAAGAGAAATAGAGGATGAAAGTAAGGGTAAAGATAAAAGGAAACGAGGAAACAAACATTGGTACGGAAGGAATCAAATGAGGATGAAAATGAGGGAACGATGAGGAGGCGAGATGGAGGGAAATGAGAATGAAAATACGGGAGGTGAAATAAGGCAGAGAGGACGATGGAGGGAGGAGGAGAAACGCTGGAGTGGAAATAAAGGACAGACGAGGGCAGGGGACGGTGGTAGGAAAGGAAAGAGGAGAAAGGAAGAAAAGAAAAAAGAGGTGGACAGATAAGAAGCAAGAGAGAGTGGACAGAGAGAATAGAGGAGTAACAAGGTGATATGAGAGAGAGGGAAGGAATATAGATGGGCAAGATGAGGGGAGGAGACAAGGGAAGTCAGATGGAGATAGGAAGGAAGTGTGGATGTGTGAAGAGGAAAAGCTATAAGGGGGAAAGGAATGAAAAACAGAAAAGACGAATGTGAGATTAGGTTTAGGAAGAGAAATGTAAGGGAAAGAGAGAGGAAAGGAAAGATGTAGGTGAGACAAAAGGGAAGGAAGAGGAGAAAGAGGAAGAGGTCATTTTGAAAACAGCCCTGATGAAATAATCTCAGAGAAGGAGGTCTAATATTTGGGCTTCAGGAAGCCGACATAAAAACCCAGGATGGGTTTTATCGATCGCTCCTGTGGTTTGTACATGTTTATGAGAGAGAGAGAGAGAGAGAGAGAGAGGATGATGATGATGATGAGAGGAAGGACGGAGGACAGGGTGGTAAAGAGCATCGAGCGGTGTGTAAATGCAGGTGGGCGTCATCGATCCGAGTGTGCAGGCTGCTCATCGACTCAACACCAGATGAGGACTGATTACAGCGCAGTTAAGAGGCATGTGAAAGGAAACACTGCTGACGGTCAAACAGGTTCCCGCCGCCGCTGCCGCCATGACCATTAATAGCTTCATGAGTGCAGGCGCCTGTCCGATATTTGACCCGTCGGGCAGTTCAATCCAACCCACAGGTGTGGAAAGCCTCAGGTCAGACACTTCGCCAAACACTCGTCATATTCAGACGGTACAATCCCATTTACGCTACAGTCCACGTCCTGATGAACCCCGGAATAGATTTCATACTTCATAATAAATCATATGTGAGCGGAAGAAACCATCTTTGGAGGAGGAGGCGGAGCTGAGGAGGAGTGAGGGGTGGAGCTGACCTGCTCTGTGCTCTATCCTGATTGTCAGTCAATCACATGGACGTCCTGCTTTATGGTGTATTCTCCTCTAAATGGTGCCAGCGTTTAAAAAATGAACTTGAAACTAGAGGCTGAGACCATAAACTTTTTAGGTAAATGTGTGTTGAGGTAATAAATCAAGTGAGAAGCAGGTCCATTTTCCCATAGACTTCAATCAGTCTGACTTCTTTATACAACCAGTGGTTTCAGATTTGAGGCTCTTCAGCGTTGGCTTCACTTGCGCTGCTGTGAACTTAAAAAGCTCAGTTATAGTTGGAGCACTCAGCTTTTCATTTAAAACATTTTAGTGACCTGGTCCGTGAGGGAAATGACTCCCGTGGACATTATGGGCAAATGAAACTGTCCAGGCAAGACTCGAGCTTCCTGCGTGGCGCTCAGACGTGCGTCCAGCATAGATCAGGTCAGTATTGTTTCTCCTTATTACAGGACCGGGAGAACCTCAGATCCTGTTGGCAAAGAAAATCTGACTTCTGGCTCGGATTTACATGAAACCACCTCCAGAGGTCTGAATAATCTGAGCGCCTGGAGTGTTTCTAAGAGTTGACGAGGTCTGGGTCTAAGTCCAGCCCTGCTGGGGCTACGTTGCTGCATTTGGCTTTTTCTTGATGTCAGATTTGATCTGTCCAAGATGCATAAAGGGAAAGGGTGAGAATTTGTCTTCCGTTGCCTGAAACTCATCAACAGCTAAAAATCAGGTGGCGTTTGAGCAGTTCGCACCTGTACAGACGTTACAAGGCTGTAGAAACCTACACAGACATGTTCAGACTCATCCGGAAGTGTCGTTTCTGATTGAACTCTGAAGGGTCGACCCGACAGTGGTCCCCCACCAGTCAGCAAGAACCGAAGAACCCCTTTAGACCCTTTAGATGAAAGACTTACTTGCTCAGATCTCTGTGAGTTGATTTTCATACTGAGGTGAAAAGAGCGGGAACCAGCAGCTGCCTCGAAGGAAGGAAATCAATCTAAACTTCAGTTTGCTTTAGAAAACCGTCAACGGTGATGTAAAGTATTTACCTGTCATGGTTAATGGGCTATAGCATTAAAGTAGAATACTTTATTATCACATCAGGTGGAAATGACACCCCTGAGACCTGAACAGTGAACGGTGTCAAACTGTCGCCTTCCTTTGTTTTTGTTTCGTTTTGTGCGTGTGGATGCGACAGTGAATCAGTTTGAAGATCTGATGAAATCATTGACACAAAGTGAAGTTGTGTATAAACACGTGTGCTGTGCCTCTTTGGTCTATTTGTGTCGTCTCAGTCATTATGAAATTGGTTGCACACGCACGGGTCTGACTTCAACACTCAAATAAAAGCCGCACACACACACACACACACGACTGTTGTGTGTATTGTGCGCACGTGCAACATTGTGTGTATTTGCAGAGAGAATTACTTCCATTAACTGTGAGTCACGATTAATTTATTAATTGACTAAAAGCTTTTTGCGACTGATCGGGTTGTGTTGCTCCCTCACCACCGTGTGATTCACGATTTGGCTGCCGACACGAAAACCTGCTGAGTCAGCAGAACAGAAGACAGAAGATTGATGAATCTCAGATAATCAGGATGATCAGATATGAACATGTGACCAACTGTAAACCCTCCATTGTCCCCATTGGTTCGTGAACTAATTCTACTGCGTTGTTATTGTTGTAACCATGACAACAAAGATCTAATGTTGAGGAAGGATTTATTTTAACCCAAATCACTATTTTTTTCCTGAACCTAACTAAGACATGATCATTTGTTATAGTAACCACAGCAATGAATCAAGAGTAATGATAATAATCAACTTTATTTGTAGAGCATTTAACTCACACAAGAGATAAAGCTAAAAAAAAAATAATGGCGTGATTATGTGAATTCAGCATGAAAACGTGTAATAATTATAGAGGAAACACAGCAATCGATCTAAATCATGAAAAACAAAACAATGGCCTGCAACACACTTTTGGCCACAGAGTGTACGCCGATTAAAACAACTTTCAGAAATCCCACTCTTCATTCGCCCATTAAATGTCACACAAAACCCAAATTCAGCCTGAGTGAAGTGTCTGTGGATGAGAAGTTGGACTAATGAAGAGCGACGTTTAGATCGAGTGCGTGTGTGTGTGTGTGTGTGTGTGTGCTCAGAAACCATTACATGTATGTTACTTTCAGGTTGTAAAGGGCAAATGACTTAACTGAAATGAGTTCAACACACACACACTGCCAGGCTAATCAGCTTGGCCCAACACTTCAAGTCAGCGTCCCCGGCAGGCCTATTTGTAGAGGAATATCAAACGTCCTGCTCGCTATCATTCTTTCCAATTAGAGGCTCAGGACTTCATTACCGCCGCCCCGCAGGCTGCAGGCCTCTAACACAGACAGACAGGCAGACAGACAAGCAGACAGACAAACTATCTTTTACTATCTCTGTTGAAGGACATTACCCACTGTGTGTTCTCAGCCGTGCCTGTTTGTCTGACTTTAGCCTTTCCCCGTCGTCTCTGCTCCACGCTGCTCGCTGTCATGTTACCTTCTGGACTGCTGTTTGTCTCTTTGGTGAGAGGAAGGATGATTTTTTTATTATTACCCTTTCTGCAAAACAATTGGCCTTAGCGCCACGAAGAAGTGATGATAAACAGCAGGGGAACAATGGCAAGACGTTGTATTCATTTTCACAGGAAAAATCTTGTTTATTAAAGGTCCCATGTAGTCTACAGGTTGATGTTAAAGGTCTAAAGGTTTAAAGGTCCATACAGTCTGAAGGTTTAAAGGTCCCTACAGTCTGAAAATTTAAAGGTCCATACGGTCTGAAAGTTTAAAGGTCCCTACAGTCTGAAAATTTAAAGGTCCATACGGTCTGAAAGTTTAAAGGTCCCTACAGTCTGAAAATTTAAAGGTCCATACTGTCTGAAAGTTTAAAGGTCCCTACAGTCTGAAAATGTAAAGGGCCGAGTCTAAAAGGAGATGTTAAAGATCCAGACGGCCTAAAGAAACTGAGAAACTGAGCCTTAAAACCAACAGAGCAGCCGTAGCTACACCCCCAGCTCCGCCCACCATCCAATCTTAAAGGATTTGGTTTCTCTTGAGTGTTTTACCTGAAATCTGCTATATTTCTATTGGATCACTCAGAAAACAATCAACCAATTGGAAGGGACTCTATCTTCTTCTTCTATAGATTTGCAACACTAATCACTAAAACAAAGAAAAAGAGTCAAATATGGGACCTTTAATTGTTTCAAGACACTTGCTAATGAAGATGAACAGTTATTTTTCTGTCGTGTTGCCGTCCATGTTGTGATGAATGAGGTTCAGTATCTAACAGCCACGTGCTGAATAATAGGGAAAGAAGCTGTTTGGTTTAAACCAGGACGCGTTGGCGAGGTGTGAGGCGTTTTAGCAGCTCACCCATCCTCTCTGTTCCTGTCTCTCTTCCTGTCTCGTGTTCATGATGACGTGGCGGAGGGGAGGCACGGCGGTGGCGGCGGTGGGGAGCGATCAGATGATCTCCTCATGGAGTCGCTTTAATCATCTTTGTCCCTGGGTGCTGACTGATTACCACGGCTCGGCTCACGCCTCCGAACGGGAACGATGATGATGATGATGACTCTATGTATGCGTGTGAGCAAGGGAGAGAGAGAGACAGAGAGGGAGAAAAGGAAAAGAAAAGTGAGATTTTTTTTGGCTGACTTGGTGAACTATCCTGTCCTCCCTCCTCAGAATAAATCACGTTTCCACTGTATGAATCATTGCTGTATCTATTTTCAGTGCTTTTTTTGCGTAAAGAACCAAATTTGGGTGAAATTTTCAATAGAGACGAGAGAGAACTACAAAACGTACAGACACTGAAGCCACGTCTCCATCCAGTCATCCACACCTGACAATACATCACGTGACCATTCATCAACACTGGGCCAGCTCATGTTGGTGTAAACAGGAAGTCACAGACTGTCTAGAAAAGTGGACCTGGACTCTGGGTCTGTAAAGTGAAGCCAGTGCTGAAGAGCCTTAAACCTTCGTTCTCTCTAATGACCATCAGGGGGCGACTCCACTGGTTGTTAAAGAAGTCAGATTGTATTGAAGTCTATGGGAAAATGTCCCCACTTCTCCTTGATTTATTAGCTCAGTAAACGTTTTCCTAATGAGTTTATGGTCTCAGTCTCTAGCTTCAAGTCTTCAATACAACATGATGATGGTCCATTTAGAGGAAAATAGATAACATAATAGTAATAATACTCTTCTGGTTTCAAAAAACCAAGATGGGCGACAGACAAATTACAAACTGAAGCCCTCAAAATGGCAGCTCACAAACCAATGGGTGACATCTGAGGTACTGAGGTAATAAATCACCAGGGCCATTTCCCCATAGACGACAATACAATCTGTCTTCTTTTTACAAGTCGCCTACGTGGCTTCCAAAAAAGTTTTTTGGTCCATGAAGGCAAAGGGGAGAGGAGTCCTGTACAGATCTGGGATCAGCCTGGTGACCTTAGCACAGCGTCGCAAGCTAGTCTGGCTGAACAGGGCTAATGATAACCACTGTCCTGGTGTCCCCACAAAATATCCCTCACATCTTTAAAGTCACATCCCGACCCAGGTTTCGACCCTCGGCTCCAGTAAAGTCTTGGTGAACTTCCCCTCTCATGATTTGGACTCGTGATCCAAATCAAAACCTGCTCTGTAATCCTCCGAACCAGGAGCAGTGGCTGTTTTTGTGTTATTCCACATGGGATGACAGCTTGTCAGTCGGCGCAGGCTGAGGCGGATTCTGCAGCTGACATCACTGATGCCACACCGGCGCCGTTAAAATGTCTCTCGCCGATCACTGTCACTCCGGCGGCGACGTCTCCGTGCTCTGTCAGCACATTTAGGCGGGGAAAAAAATAAATAAATAAAGGCAGAAGTTGGGGAGTGATATGACCCAGAGTAAATGATTTATATTCACCTGCAGCGTGGGGAGAAATTATTGGTGGCTTGTCACGTCTTTCCTGAGCAGGCTGTAATCCGCCGGCTGCATGTGAGCAGGAAGAGCTCCGTCTGTCACCTGGCTGCCATATTCTTTCTCTCTATTTTTTTTTTTTTTTTTCCCTCTGCTCCATCATGTTTTCTTTCCTGCTTCCTTCCTCAACTTCTCCATTCCCTCTTTCTCTGTTTTGCTCCCTCATTCTTCGGTATTCAGTACTTACTTTGATCTCCCCTTCTCTCTCTTTCCCTTTCTCTAATCCGCTGGCTGCATACACTATTTGACAGCCTAAACTTACTGTCGAGGTGGAGAATTGCCCCCTTTAATAAAAGCTGCAGATTTCCTTATACCATATAGAGGAGAAAGGGCAAAGCGTCTCAGCAGGGAGCGCTGGCTATTTATTAGAAAGGGCTGCTGGCTACACCTCCAGTCTGACTGAAATACTAAAAAGGGAAGGATATTATATACTCTGCAGCAGGGAAAATGAGAGCGAGCAAATGATGGAATGAGAGAAAAAGATAATGGGGGGCAGAAAGAGAAAAATATGAAATGGGTGAATATTAAACTTCCTGGTCCTGCAGGGTTTTGCGAGGCAGGACTCTCTGTCTTCAGGATATTGTACACTCACCTCCAGGAGTTTGCAGTTTTGTTGTGATGATTGTGCCTCGAGGTGTTCAGTGTTGCTTTTTCTGGAAAAAAAAAAAAAAGAAAGAAAAAGGCAGAGTTTATGCACAAAAACTCCACCATCCATTTTTCAAACCATAATGTCATGTAGAGCCTTAGAAGCGGGATTTAAGTCAAGTTAGTGGCACTTAAAGTCAACTTATCAGCCTTCTGGTCCATCGCTATGAATTGAAAATACCCATGAATACTTTATACAGACATGCATGGTCCCCAGAGGATGACCTGTAATAACTCTGATGATATCTCAATATTTCATCCAATGAAGCCAACGGGTCAATGTTCATTCAGCAGTTAATATGCTAATTTTATATTCTTAATCTGAACATGCTAACATGTCAGTTAGCGGCACATATGGAAGCTAAACATTAACACACTTAACAGTCTACATAAGCAATTTAACGTGACCTGCTACATATTAATCATTGTACATTAGCAAACAAGCTAAATGTAAACTAAACATTTCTACATTAGCATGCTAGCGGGTCAATACCTACAACTACATTGTAAGTTAGCATGCTAACAGGCTAAAGGTTACATGTTAAACATTGTTTTGTTTTGTTTTTTCTATATCGGTATATGAACAGTTCATTTATTTTTATTTTTTTGTCCCGATAGTCAAGAAAAGTTCATAGTTGTCACAGGACATCAAATGTCTAAAACACAGCAGCTGTTTAACGTGGTTTAAAAAGACAACCTGGTTTATTGTGTGTGTTTTTTCTGTGGCTCGCTCACAATGTAGTTGAGTAGATGAGGTGATGAGGCTGCAAAGCATAAACACAACACAATTATTATACTGATATTAAGAATACCAAAGCTTCAGGGACAGTTTAAAAAAGCTTCTCTGAGCAGCTGCATGAATGTGACAATACAGTTATTTGACTTTGTTCCAAATGAAAATACAAAAATGGATTAGTTGTTAAGATATATTAAAAAAAAATAAAATAAAATATGCAGTGAACCTTCAGTGTGTAAAATTAGTGAACCAAAAAAAAGATACATTAAAAATGAGAAATTTTTTACCACAAAGCAGTGGAGCATTATGCACAGAAACCGAGATAAATGCAGGGTTTTGGTTTTCGGTTATTGTTGCTCATGTGTCGCCCACGACCGCCACCAATCATTGAAATTATTCCTGGAGGGAGTTCTGTCTGTGGCTCGTGTGTCTCAGTATTTCATCACCTCTGAGATACTTCAGGCCACAACTGATGATATCTGCCCCTGGTCGACATCTACACACACACACACACACACACACACACACACACACTCACACGCAGATACGGCCACATGCACATCTACATGGATTCACGTAGACACGCAGCTGCTCACACAGACATTAATCTTTAATGGCGTCATTCGTTTCCCCAGCCAGCACCCCCCCCCCCCCCTTTTCCGGTCCATGAACATGTCAGCGCCGTGACGTATTGCTGCTCATGCAGAGCCTGTGATCGGAAAATCGGATAAATCAAGTTTTATTCACAGAGGTGCACATGAATGGAGCGATCCCACGCTGCCGACGGAAAGCATGACAGCACGGAATACAAATAAAGACGGGCTGCAGTGTCACAGTGTCAATAAATGTGTCCATCGACGTCTGACACAAAGAGAAATCCACTGATGCTGGATTTCTTTCAGCTAAAGTGATGATATTACTTCCACAAGCGGAGATTTTGTTGATAGGTAATGTCTCATGAAGTTCATATTCTTCTTTGGCAAAATTAACTGCGAACCGCCCCCGTGGTTGGAGAATTAAAAGCTCTTGATGTGAGGCAGCAGCAAGCGGCAGGAAAAGTCAGGTTTACACGAGGTTCACCCTCTCTCCAGGAATTGCGTTCAGATCTGGTTAAAAGGGGAAGAAAATGAGTAACTTGGCGGTCTGGTCCAGCTCTGTTTGGCCTTGGCGAAGGTTTTAGCTCCGCTGTGGCGACCGAAGTGAGCGTTTACTGCAGAAACACAGAACACTGATCACAACGAGCCTCAACAAAGAGGTTTGACGGAGGAGAGAAGTAAGAGGTTAATCTCTACACAACTCAATTCAGCAAATTCAACTACTTCCTGAATGGGGTTTCAGATCTGATTTGGATCGGTTCAGCGTCGTAACGCCGTGTTTTGTTCTGTCTTCACTTTGGATGTCGAATTTCTTGGTGGTATTTTACTGATACATTTCTCAGAAATGAAATTTGAGGGCTGAAATTAAAGTTACCACAGAAGATAACTGGAAATTGCAAATACAAAAAAAAAACCAAAAAAAAAAAGGTAAAAACAATTTTCTTCACACTGACGACATCAGCCATGTTTGAACTTTCTATATGGGCGATGATAAAAATGGCGGGATGAATAAAATGAAACGACGGTGGTTTTATCCTTTAAACTAGTGAGTTAAGGCGGAGTGACAGCCAGAAGCAAAGTAAAGAGCTTTTTGTTCTTTTTTATTCCGAATGAGAGCTGGGATTTATAATGTGAGGCTTCTGTTTTATCTTCACTCACTTTACTGCAGCAGAGAAGCAGTGACATGCACCGAGGCTTCCACTTCACTTTCCATCCTCCCTCTCTGTTCCCCAACCAACTCAAAACCGGAGATATTTAAAGTGTCACTAGGTTTTTGGGGTTTTAACTCATCAGTTCAGTTTTATCTTTAAAATTAAACTCCTGAAAGTTAAGGACTTGTTGTTACTAACATCTAAATATTAGTCCAGTGAAATAACGCAGTAGAAAATTAATGATATGCACCGATCAGCCATAACATTATGACCACGTGCCTCATATGGTGCAGGTCCTGACCCTGGAGGACTGGACTCCTCTAGACCTCTGAAGCTGAGCTGTGGTATCTGGACCCAGACGTTAGCAGCAGATCCTTTAAGTCCTGAAGTTGTGAGGTGGAGCCTCAATGGATCAGACTTGTTGGTCCAGCTCATCCCACAGATGCTGGACTGGACTGAGATCTGGGGGATTTGGAGCCAAGTCAACACCTTGAACTGGTTGTTGTTCCTCAAAGCTCCTGAACCATTGTTGCAGTGACAGGGAGCATTATCCTGCTGAAAGAGGCCACTGCCATTAGGGAAGACTGTTTCCATGAACTGCTCTTCTTCCCATAATGCATCCTGGGGCCAGGTCTTCAACAGACAACCTTCTTCCATTGTACCTTTCTATCAGAACCAGCATGAACTTCTTCATCAGTCTGAGCTCCAGCAGCTCTTCTGTTGGATCAGACCACACGGTCCAGCCTTCACTCCCCACCACCATCACTGAGCCTTGACCCCTGACCCTGTCTGTGGTCCAGTGGTTCTCCCTCCTTAGACCACTTCTGGTAGGTCCTGACCCCTGCAGCCCAGGAACATCCCACTGAGCTGCAGTGTTGGAGAAGCAAAGATTCAATAAGACTTCAAGACATTTGGGTAAAAAAAAAAAAAAAAAAAGGCAGAACAGAAGTGTCTCCACCTGTAGCAGTCATTAAAAGGAGAGTTATCTATCCCAAACGGGCGAGACGGAGCCCCACTTTGCATAAAGATGTTTTATTTCTCTGACTTTTCGACAGGTTGGGCCGTATTATGAAGAGCTCCCCGAGGGAAGGAGGGCGTCGTAAATATCTCCAGACATCAGGGAAAGTCGGCCATTAAACTCCTGTTTAATTGAAAAATACTCAAATATGTCAAACTTGTCCTGATGCGACCGCGTCCGTCCAGGTGGCTTCAACATAAACCGCTTAAATGAAAGGAAGGTTGTTTATTTCAGATGCGTTTGTGTTGTTGTTGCTCTTTATGACAGATTTCACACTGTGCAACACGCTGCTCCCTGTCATGTGTTTATATTGTTTTCTTCTTTAACAACCAGTGGAGTCGCCCCCTGATGGCCATTAGAGGGAATGAATGGCTTCACTATGGGACCATCTAACTCCCAGATATCCCCAAAAGCCAACAGGGCTCCTCCCTCAGCAGTTGGTGTGAAGAGTTTTCAGTCTTCATTGAATGTTCATGTAAGTCAGCTCACAGAACAAACCCACGAGGCTGCGTCTTTCCCATTATCGTGGCAGTTCGCTTCAGTTTCCGCTTCCACTCCCCTCGCACGGGAACGCGACGTTCCTGTCCTGCCGACAAAGCTCTGATTTCCTCAGCAGTTTTCACAGCCGCCAACCCAAAGTGTTTGAATCCGCTCTTACGTCTCAACAGTTAAACTCCTCTGTCACCAGGATGTGAGTTTGACAGTCCTGCGATGGAGACGCCAAACGTCCTGATGCGGTGAGTGAACCCTCAGCCGCCCCGGGTCTAGGTGACACCACGCGCTGCTGTTCTCCGTCAAACGCAGTGGCGACGGAGGAGGAGGAGGTGTTTGGATTGCCAGCGGTGCCTCAAAACACACTGACACGCACCGAGTCGTGACCATTGATCTGCACCCGATGCTTTGTTGATGAGATGCACCTGAACGCTTCAGGTTACCCAAGCTGTGCTGCTGCATCGCCATCACAGTCAATCAGAGCCTCGAGGCTCTGGCACGGCCCAGACAAGTGTCATTTCTTTCAGCTGCTGAACTCGTTCCCAGACAGCAGTACGTCCACGTCCTCCCGAAGTCGGTGCTTCTGTTTTCTTTGCACTTTAGGCAACGTTGCTGCTTTGTTTGGTTCGTGGTTTCTGTTTCTGTCCTTTGTAATTCCACTGTTTCTCCGTCTGTCCAGTGTGTGAACAGGACATATAATGGCTGTCTTTTCCACACTGGAGTGAATTTTCCCCTGATGATGGTTTATTTCTTCCTCTTCATCAGGGAGGGAAAGATGGTGAATGCTGTCCGTAAGGTGAGACCAACCCCCAGGACTCTACAGTCCAGATAATAACATTTGAACAGAACCAGCACCAGCTTTGACAGATGAGGTGGCGACTTTGGTCCAGGAGCTGTTCTTTCTGTTTTCTCCTCACTTTCTTCCTCCCGTTGATTTATATTTCATCAGCCCGTAGAACTTCTATTGTGTGTTTTTGAGAACCTGGACTTTGTTTGTTTTTGTTTTGGGGTTGGTTGTGAATCCGCTGAGGTCCTGGTTATCAGGCCCTCTCTGGATCTTTGACCAGGAAACATGTCTGCCTACATCCTGGAGTGAATTCTTCACTTGCTGTTCAGTCATAAAGGGGTTTTTCTTACTGTCTGCCATGTCTTTTGGTATTTTCCAGTTTTCCTGATCTCACCTGTTTTTGCTTTTATGCCCAACCAAACCATCAAACTACGATTTGTCTGCTCTGCTTCGTTTTTAGCCTCAGTATCACCTCCATCCCTGGCCTGGTCTCCTCTTTACTCCTCACACTAAAAGACAACCCCACCTCAATCTTAATGGAAACTCAGTCAACTCTGAGTCACTTTTTTTTTTTTTGTGGTTGAATTTACATTCAAACGACACGTAGCAGCCAGTGTCCAATTATTTTTGAACCGTATAGAAGACAGAGCCCTTTTACCGCTGCTGTATCTCCCACTCAGTTCCTTCTATAGAGATGTGAACCTACTCAAACTGAAGCTGAGGTTTGGCTCTTTCATGTAGTATCTGTTAGTTTGTGTTTTAATTGAAGCTGCAGAGCCTGAAAAACAAAACAATGTCCAAATACTCACAGCCTGAAAGGTATAAATAAACCCGGGTTGACATTTTACCATGTTAGCATATTAACAAAATGCGTGGCCCCCCCCCCCACAGCATCGCACCTCCTCCTCGCCCATGCTTCATGGTGCAGTTAAGTTAAAGCTGCAGCCTGTAGCGTGGTTACGACGTCTTCAGTTCCACCATGTAGAAAATAGTCCAATAGAGAAAAACCTATGAATGCGTGTGCGGGTTCAAACCTTTGACTGAAGTTTTATCCTGCTTAATTAAGAATACACTTCCTGTTCCCGTTGTTTCTTATTTTGGAGGAGAGTCACCTCACACAGGTTGAGTCTGAGCTGCCAGCAGGTTTCATCTTTCTCCTTCAAAATAAAATAACGTGATCATCAGTTGAAAACACCCCTGTGATATTCCCTTGAGGATGTTCTTCCCTGTCAAGTGTGTGTGTGTGCGAGCGAGCGAGCGAGCGCTCTACCCGCTGAGTATAGATCGGTGGAGTCTCTGAGATTATGTCCATTGATCAGACGGGAGGGGTTTGTGGTTTTAATTGACAACAGAGTCCACGTCTGATGTTTGCGTTCTGTGTTTTCAGGAGCTGAAGGAGCCGTGTTCAGCAAATCGGTGGAGACGCCGCATGTCAGAGCCGAGCCCTTCAAAGAGCTACGGTGAGTCAGAGTGTGCCTTTGTTTCACGCCGCACAATTCAATACACAAACATGTGGAGTAAATAAACGGGTATGTGAGAGGAACAGACATGGGCACGACGTTTAAAGCCATTAAACAAACCGACCAACAACAAACAATAAGTAAATATGTAATAAAGCTTGAAATACATAGATTTAAAAAAAAAAATCATCTGTAAACAATTACAGAAAAACAATTAATGTAGAAAATACAGAAATAGTTTTTTCATTACCAAAATATATTTGAGGATTTATTCATGTTTTGAATTATTTAATTCTGTATTTATTTACTTTTTGCACTTTTTTCTTTGATTTAAAACCCACATTAACCCTTTTCCATTTTTTTTTCATCTCTTTGTCTTTTTCCTTATAAAGTTTATTTTTAAATGTCCCCAAGTCTCCTCATCTTCAGACTCAGCTCAACCTCAGCTCATTATATCTGAGACTCAGTAAAGACTCTGTTCACTGTAACAGGGGATAGTAGCTCAGAGAACAAGAGGAAACTGTAAAGCAGTAATGATGAAAAATCAGCTCCAAAGCCTCTAATGCTCTAAATATCTTATTGTCCATGTCTCTCTGTCTTTATTCTGTCACTACAATAAACTCAGAGCAACTTCTCCTCACTCTGAGATCAGAAAAATACAGGATTGATCCCATTGACTTTGGCTACAAGCAGCTGACAGCTAGGCCTCTGAAGGAGACACTCTGATTGGCTGTGACATCACCCACTGGAGCCAATAGGAGAGTCCCATGTAGAGACGTGACTCTAGACGTCACTATCAAAGATGGAGGATGAGAATGGATGGATAAACACACAGAAGTAAAGCAGCAATGCTCCAGTCAAAGGCTCAGACTGATCCAGATCTGAACTAACTTCCTTCAGGAGTTTATCACTGAAGTCAGTGTCACACAGGACAAATCAGGGCTTGTTAGAAAGAGCTGATTCTCTAGTTGAAGGAGAAACAAACAGCTCCTCCATCAGGAGAACGAGGCTCTGAAGACACTATAACATTTGGACGTGTAAACACTTCTGTGGGCGTAAGAGGGTTAAATCAAGGTGTTTGTATATGTGTTCTCCTTAAGAGTCTTTAAGATCTTTCCACTTTCAGAAAAAAAAGTGAGAACTGGTAAAGAGGCAGAATTTAAATATAAAACCTGTGACGTGGAGGAAGAAGCACTTTTTCATGTGTAATTGGCTGCAGGAGCCAGAATCAGTGGCGTGTTGGATAATCTCTGAGATCAGTGGGTACATCTTTTGGCAATAGATGCATTATCCCTCCCTCGTCTTCCTTCTCCTCTTTATCAGTCCCTGTCCGTCTCAAAATCTACAAGCAGACGCTCATCAGAATCAACAAACATCAGAGCAGCACATCCTGTATCGGGGGGATATGAACAGCAGAGGCGAGAGATGAGTAAAGAGAGGCAGAGCGAGGTTTGGCTGAAAAGACATCAAAGGAAATGAGGGACAGGGATGATGTGATGAAAGAGAGGTGGAGGTGAGGAGGAAGTGATGTGTTCGGCCACATTTGGATCTGGAAAACGTAGTTACCGAAAAGATGGACGGCAGAAAGCTGGTTAGACACATCTCTGTGGATGTTATGATGTTCATAGTTCAAACAAGCGAAAATGATCATAGATTCAGTTTCATGCACTTGAAATCGGCCACATGGGTTTGAAAAATGTAAATAAAACAAACACCTCCCCCATGACCCACAAGGGCTAAAGGGGTGTGGCTTTATGTGATGGCAGAAATATATGAGAAATATATCAGTGCTTTTGTAACAACAGGTCAGTCAGCCAATCAGAAGGGATAACGCTGTCTGAGCCTCTCTTTTGATTGGCTGACCGGCTCGAGTTCAAATCAAATAACAATGTCTCAGATTTCAGGTAAAACACTCAGAGAAACCAAATCCTGCAAGGTTAGATGGTGAATCTGCGTGGGCTTGGGGGTGTGGCTGAGGGCGGTGACTGCTTTGTTGTGACATCACAAAGTTACAGAAGTCCTGACGGCTGGTTTTAAGGCTCAGTTTCTGAATACAGACTGTGAGCATTTCTCTGTGACTGAGACCTTTGATACTTTAACTGCATTAATATAGATTATACCTAGACCTGCTTTATTATCAAAGACCACATGGAGGTCTACCTTTAGACTGTATGGACCTTTAACATCTACTTTTAGACCGTATGGACCTTTAACATCTACCTTTAGACCGTATGGACCTTTAACATCTACCTTTAGACCGTATGGACCTTTAAAAAAATATGACCCTTACTAAAAATGAAGGCCTTTTTCCAAAGCAGACATTTGGATGTGTCATAGTAGGAAAAGTACAGATTGTTCTGCCGTGGAAAAGGCCTGTCTCCTCCTTTATTAGAAGAAATGGACATCTATCTTTAGACTATATGGGACTTTTAATATTAACACTGAGTAAAATTATTACGATGGCAGATTTACTGTGTGCGTCGCTCTTGAAGCTCTTGATGTCACTTTATTTTACTGTCAGTTGATTCTAGTCTTAAGAAAAACTACTACTACTTCTGCTCATGTTGGTCCCTTGAGTCCAAGCCGACCACAGTTTGTTTTCTCAATGAGGAAATGAAATAAAGCTCCTGAGCCCACAGGTGTTTGATGATCACAGTATTTTGGGTGGACTGTCACTTTAAGGGCGACCAGGTGTCACAGGTTATCAGCTCTCTCACGGGCATCATCATTCAAATTCAACAACTCTCACTGTGTGTGTGTGTGTGTGTGTTTGTGTGTGTGTGTGTGTGTGTGTGTGTGTGGACAGCCGAGGATGTCTCCTTGGTGTAAACGTCTTGTTTATCATCTTCCTCTCGTCTGTGATGTCAGATGTGATGACAGTCAATCAGAGAGTGTGAGATCCGTGGTGACAGAGGAGAGAGAGAGAGGGGGGGGGTGTTTATGACAGGAGTGAGAGCTGTAGGAATAAAAATGACTGACTATGGTTCAGGAAAGTTAAAATCAGATTTGTCAGCTTTTTTTTTTTTTCTGAGGGGGGGGGGATTTAAATTTTGAACCTTTGAACCCTATTTTTTCTACTTATTAAATCGAATCACACTTATTAACCATGAGTCATTTCACCTGCTCAGACCCGCCCTCAGGGCTGAGTGGGCGTGTACAGACTGTGTTTGATTGACTCAGTCTCACTCTCCTCTTGTCTCTGTTAAGCTCTGTAACCTTGTATGATTCGCTCACTTTCCATCCCAGCTGAGGTCGAACCAACCACAATGGCTGGAGAAAAAACACAGCTGGTGACAACCTGAGTGTGACTTTTTTGTTTTTGTTTTTTTTCAATGTTGTTTTTGGGTTTTGTGTGTGTGTCTTTTTCTTATATCTGAGAAACGTATCTATTTAATCTGGGATTGGCTCCAGCTCCCCCACGACCCTGCAAGGATAAGCAGTATAGACCATAAATGGATGGATGGATATTTATTTTGCCAAGAAGTTGAGTGATGTTAATATAGAGCCACAAAGGCCTCTGAAGACGTGGTTGGGCCGGATGGATCATTCAACAGTTCATTGGCAAACGAACCCAATCCTGAACAAAGCAGTTAAATTAAGTTTTGGGGAACGTGTATCTGCACCTACAGAGAAGAAGAACAAATTCCTACAAGAGTGGACAACACTTTAATTTGTGCTATAAACAACAAGGTGCATCAGGACCACAGACTGTTTATAAAAGTGGACTTAGAGTATGTGGATATAAAGTGAAGCCAACGCTGAAGAGCCTCAAACCTTCATCCTCTCTAATGACCATCAGGGGGCGACTTCACTGGTTGTTAAAGAAGTCAGATTGTATTGAAGTCTATGGGAAAATGTCCCTACTTCTCCCTTGATTTATTAGCTCAGTAAACGTTTTCCTAATGAGTTTATGGTCTCAGTCTCTAGTTTCAAGTCTTCAATACAACATGATGTTCATTTTTTAAATGATGGTCCATTTAGAGGAAAATAGACCATAAAGCAGGGGATGAATTAGGAGGCGTGGCTACTGTGTGATTGACAGATTGTACCAGAAATGGTGACCTACTGCTTGAGCTCCATCGCCTCCTCAAAATATGGTTTCTACTGTTTTTTTAAAAAAAAAACAAACAAGATGGCCGACAGCTAAATTAGAAACTGAAGGCTTCAAAACAGCAGCTAACAAACTCAGGGGAGACGTCACCTCTGTACTTTAAACCACAGCTAAAGACCCAGTCCAGCCAACTATCAAGAAGACACCAGACCTTGATGTTCATTAGAAAATTTCTCCACACCTGCAGTGACTCTTTTGTGACCGACTCTTTCTGTCTACACAGCACAATGACGTTCTTTGATCTGAAGTGAAGGGAAATTGTGTGTGTGTGTGTGTGTGTTGGGGCGGACAGGCGGAGGGGAAGAAGCAGAAACACTCAGAAGTGAAAATAAGGAAATCACGGAACAGTTGACAAAAGAACAGAGAGTGAAGATTAAAATAAAAGAGAGCGAGAAAAAAAACCAGAGACGAGCGAGAATGAAAGGGCTTAAAAAGAGAGAAGAGAAAGTAAAGGAGTCTGAGCAAAACAGTGAAAAAAAAAAAAAACAGAAGATAGGAGGAAAAAACGAAAGAAAAGCTCATTTTTGTTCGAAAGAAAAAGAGATAAGAGATGATATAAAGAAGGAAAAAGAGGTTTATGTGACCAAAGAAACGCCACAGACACGACTGTGATGGGAATTAGGGGCCGGTCAGAGAAGGACTTTGATGACAAATATCTAATAACATTGTTTCGGTGGCATGTGCACTGAGGCGAACTGCGATTCATCAATCACTGCTGCTTTCCTTTCAAGATCATCATTTCAAACAATAAAAAAAGTGACAAAAGTCCCATCAGTGACGCACAGATCATTTCTGAGCGACACTCCAAAGCCCAATCATGTGATCGTCCGTATAATTTGCCCGTCGCAGTCAACGGCGATGTGTTTTCTCCTGTTCTTCTCCCCTGTGTTTATGTGTCTTTAGTGACAACCGGCCAATTGAGAATGAAATATGGCCCAAACTATCCAATTATGTGAGAAAAAAAGAGGGAGGGAGGGGTGGAGGAGCTCATTGAAGCATGGCTAAAATCTAATCTTACCCTAATCTCTCCCAACCCCTTGGCAGGTAGCAATCGAGGATTCAAATCCTATTCTGGGATATTAACGCACACACAGACACACACGTCCCACCCAGAGCTGTCAGTCCTTTATCGAAACCGTAACCGTCAAATCCATCTGCGCGGTAATGCCTTGTCAACAGGATGTGTCCTTGCATCAGACAAACGCCGCAGTGAGAGGAAAATGGCAGCGTAGGTGAATTTGATAGCGCGCCTTGATTTATGTCCTGACCAATTCACAGCACAGATAAAAAGAATATATGAAGCAATAAGAGGGAAAGTGAATGTGTGACTAGAGGAGGGAGAAAAAAAGCAATGGAAGCAGCAGAAGAAGAAGAAGAAGAAGAATTGTGAGGTTTATTATTATTTTTTTTGTCTTGAGGTGAAATGAGATGTGAAGCGTCTCAAACTTCCTGAAAGTTTTCACATCATGAAAAGTTTGATAGAGTCACACTTGACTCAATCCGGCGAGACGTGTCCCTCGACTCACCCTGCATGGACAGACTTTAACGCTCAGCAATCTGTGAAAAGATTGAAACTGCACCGACAGATGGACACAGCGGGAGATTAAGTCCAACAGTGTTGCGAACGATTGGACGGAGGCCGTTCCAGAAACTGCTCAGATTTATTGTTGTTGTCACTAGCATTGGTATCACGATGTCGTTAAAGGGAGCTATTTGCAGGTTTCGCTGTTGATACATGGTTGACATTAGCGTAACGTATCAGTCCGAATTTGGCAGCAAACTTTATTCCTTTACTCACCAAGAGACACCAATTTTAAGTCTTGGTCTCTATCGTGTCTCTTCCTCTACTGAAGTTAGCATGCTAACCAGCTAGCTGCGGCCCGTCTCATGATTCACCGTAGCCTCCGGCCGACGGACAAATTACGAACGTCAGGCTTCAAAATGTTTGGCCCCTGTTGGATCCTTCTTTTCCCGTCCAACAAAGGACACATTTCTCGGTTGCATTTGAAAGACGCTGTGCTCTGCATTTGATGCGGCTTCTGAATTGAGATTCACCTTTTGTGAGCATATTAGCACGGCGACGGTAGCATTCGGCTCAAAAACCAACGGCGCCAATACAGCCTCACTGTTTATTAGTCTATTACCCCTCAGGGTTAGGGTTAGGTCCCTAACCATTGACACCACAGACCCGCTTGACCACTGTGGTCTGTTTAGAGATCAGAGATTCAGTGGACGTTACCTTAAGCTTGTCTCTAATCTCCTTTCCCACCTCCCTCTCATCTTCTTCTTCTTCTTGCCTCACCCGTGCTTCTTTATCCCTGTCTGAACTTCAGCTCTCCTTCTCACACCGTCTTCTGATCCTCTTTCTTCTCTTCTCACTTGTCCTTTCTGCTTTATTATTGCTCACTTCTTTTATGTTAATCTCTGATGCTAATCTTCACTCAGTCCTGTCTGATTTCTAAATCACTTAAAAAAAAAAAAAAAACTGGGATCCAGACACAGAAAACCACCTTATTCCTGATAAAAAG
This sequence comes from Rachycentron canadum, assembly GCA_038496675.1. Classification (NCBI taxonomy): domain Eukaryota; kingdom Metazoa; phylum Chordata; class Actinopteri; order Carangiformes; family Rachycentridae; genus Rachycentron; species Rachycentron canadum. The sequence continues at coordinate 1,171,564 of CM076660.1, read as the reverse complement.
AAAATAAAGGGCAGCATATTACATCAGTACAAATAGAGCCTGCACTGTAAACACCTCTGAGCCTTATCAGAAGAAAAAAGAAAAAAAGCTGGGGGAAAAAAAATGTACAAGGTGGCAAATTCAGATACCATCTTCACGCCCTTTCTTTTCATCCTCCCCTTCCCCTTTCCTTTCTGTCCCCTCCAATGTCACAGCCACTCTTCCATTTTTCCTCCACACCTTCGTTTTACACTGATCTCGGTAATTGAGAGGATGGTCTGTTCCCCAGTGTTCAGGCCGTCCGCCGGGTACGTTCACAAAGCCCCGCGAAGCAATCAGCTTCACCCGTATCGCCCGAGATTGCCATTTAACCTATGATTTGCTGCATTGCCCATTTCAACTCTCCATAGCTTATATATTTATAACACCAAACTGTTCTGACCACTGTGTTCAAACGGTGGCAAATGATTTAAAGGAGCCGTCATCGCCAAGGACAAAGGGAGTCACGTGGCGAGGAAAGGGAGAGTGCGAAAGCTGCCCACGCGCCTCAGACTCCGCAAGTTTACAATTTCTGTCGTGTCAAAAACCCCCAATCATTTCCGTTATTATCTGACGGCGGGCGATATGAGGAGGAAGCGTGAAAAGTTATTAACCTTTGATCCCAGTTGTAGATATGAAGTGCTGCCAAGAAAAGAGAAAGGATAAGAGGATGTACAACAGCGGAATAGAAAACAAGAAAGAGAACAAGATGAAACTTTATTGATCGCTATGGGGAAATGAGGTTGTGGCGGCCATAAAAGTAATAGGTGACAACGGGGAAAGAAAGACAGGAATAAAAAGCAAAGACAGAAACAGACAATGGAATATAATATTAAAAGAGGCAGATAGAATCTATCAAATTCATTCTTCACTTTCAAATTTCAGGAGTTTCTTTGTTAAATCTAGATTCTAAAAAGGTAAGACTTTAGAATAAGATAGAAATAAAAGTCAAAGAAACAGAGAAAAGGGGTTGGAAGGAAAAGGAAAGGAAATGAGGAGAGAAGAAATTAAAATAACATAGCTATAGGAGAGGAGTATTTAATTCCCTAAGAGAAAGAGGGATGATGAAGAGGTGGGAGGCAGAGTTGAGTTGTTTTACATCCCATCCACAAACAATGGAAACTTCTGAGTTCTTATCAATGCTGGAGAAAACTGGGCCTCTTTGTCCTCAACTATTAAGGTCATTTCATCGTAGGGGTGAAGAGGCGGGAACCTTGAGCCAAAAACACCAAATTTCATCCCTGGACAAATGTCAGTTGCAATTCCATCCTGTCATTTCCTGCACAACCCTTTGACCTTAAACTATCAAATTTGGGTCCTGTTGTTTCTTTGTCCTGAACTGACTTCACTGCCTTTGGTCTGAAGGAAACCATCTTCCACCCAACAGATTCTTCAGGCTCTTTCAGGGCGAAAGATTATCTGACAGAATTTGTCAACGCAAGAGACCAGTCAGTCGAGTGAAACATCTTCAGTCCCTTCATCAAATGACCCAAGAGGAGGGAACCCTTTCAGGTCGGGGCGATTACGTCAGGACGTGTCTTGACCAAGTTGTGGAAAGAATTAAAGGCACCGTAATCACCAAATCTGACATCGTCATCATTTCCATGTGTATCCAGGAAAAACTGAATCATGGGCAAATGGACTGGAAGATGTTTCACTTCCCATCCAAGAGATTGCTTCAGAAAGTATCAACAACCAGAAGCCTTTGGGATAAGTCCTCCAGGATCTGTCTTGCTGATCTTGACTCAGCCTTTCTTGGATAACCGTGACCTGGATGTCGGAGAATCTTCACAGAGATTTTCCATGTGGTGGAAATTTGACATAAAGAGCAGAGAGTGGCACAGACAAATGAATGAATCCATCTCCATGAAACCATTGGTTCTGTGAGTCTGGTGATATCAGAACAGCTCCCAGGGATAGTTGATAGTTAACTGCTGATATAAAAGCAAGTCAAGAACAGCCAGAAAAGCTTCTTTTTCATTGGGCCTTTTGCTCCACCTGGATAGAACATCGTTCAATTCGAGTTTTATTGAGGAGGGAAAAAGCTCTTTTGAGCTAACACATGAAGTTAAAGCTAACGAGGTTCAGGAGGTCAGGGCAAAGAGATTTGGCTTATTGGAGGCTTAAAGATGCCCACCGCCGTAGTCCACCATCGGCTTCCTCTTAAAACCAGAATGAGGGAGGAGGCGAGAGAATTAAGAGAAGTGGGGAGGTGGTTGTTCTCTTGCCGTCAGATTCAGAACCAGTCTGAAGATTTTCAGTATTCCTACCGCGATGTCTGCGGGATCAATTTTTACTCCCTTGTTTTGCAAAGTGTAAGATTAAAGTCTCATCTGTGCTCACTTAATGTCCAGATACAAGAGTTTTAAATTGTGCTGGGTCTAATCAGTTTTTATTTGCCCTCAAGGGGCATCAGTGAGTGAGAATACTAATAGATAGTGTCAGCACTGTTGATGGAGGATGAAATAAAAGCAGGCTGATACACAATGGTGGTCTGATGTGTGTGGAAGGAAACCTGCTTGAAAACCTGACTGGATTTATCCAATTTATTGTAGCACTTGTTTTAAATAGCCTTATCGTATAAAGACTGAAAATCAAACAACCGAAATGACGGCGCATTAGGCGACATATTTCATTTATCTCCCTATTACCAGCACTGTAATTAATACATGGTAGAGCTTAACCCTCTCTGGGCAAAGAGCAAAGGGTTCATTTGTAAGAGATTAAAGTTTTAATTTGGAAACTTGCTCTCTCTCATAATCAGTTGACGTATTTGTCTTTGTGATGCTCATCAGCTTTCGTCTGGCATTTCCTCCCTCCTGTCCTTTACACAGCTCAAGCAGCTCATCCTCAACAATAACCTCCACTGTTGTTCACACTGACTCGCTGTCAACACCAACTCTCACTGGGCCCTTTGAAAGAAAAGACGTGGAGATCGGCCTCGGAAGTGACATTTTGCCTTGATAGTTTGCATCAGACTTTACTGTACAGTTGGGTCTATGGGAAAATGTCCCTACTTCTCCTTGATTTATTAGCTCAGTAAACGTTTTCCTAATGAGTTTATGGTCTCAGTCTCTAGTTTCAAGTCTTCAATAAAACATGATGTTCATTTTTTAAATGAAAATTTAAAATTTAAATAAAAATTAAATTTAAATGAAAATTAATGAAAATCCACTTAGAGTATGTGGATATAAAGTGAAGCCAACGCTGAAGAGCCTTAAACCTTCATCCTCTCTAATGACCATCAGGGGGCGACTCCACTGGTGGTTAAAGGAGTCAGATTGTATTGAAGTCTATGGGAAAATGTCCCTACTTCTCCCTTGATTTATTAGCTCAGTAAACGTTTTCCTAATGAGTTTATGGTCTCAGTCTCTAGTTTCAAGTCTTCAATACAACATGATGTTCATTTTTTAAATGATGGTCCATTTAGAGGAAAATAGACCAGAAAGGAGGGGATGAGTTAGGGGGCGTGGCTACAGTGTGATTGACAGACTGTAAAAAGGAACTAAAACAAAAAAATAAATAAAAAATTGGCAAATCACAAAAAAGAAGGTGTGTGCTGTCATCCCGAGTACATTTTGGTGCCTTTTAGAGTAAAACATTATATATTTTTCCAACTATTTTACATTAACTACATGAATTTTGAGCTCAAGATAAAGAATAGGCTCTGATAAATATCAGATAAAATATTTCTGCAGTTTAAATCAGATTGTTTTTGAAGCTCGTGGATGTTTTGGTATTTAAAGCCAAACTGAAAGAAAAACATGAATAAAATGAAATGAAAGTTAAAACTGTTGTAATAATAAAGTACAGTTGTGTTTCTGTGTGTGAGGAAATAAGTAACAGAAAGCTGCGCAATGGGAATTCAAGCAAGGGACATCGGCATCTGGTCATGGACTTTATAGCAATAAGGGACATCTACCCCTGTGGGGTAATGCATCCATGGCAAAAACAAGGAGCTGCACAGAGACGCCTCCACTGTTTAATTTGTGTTTCAACTTTCTAGCTGGAGATAAGAGATCTCCAGATAGGGCGTTCATATACTTACATCGACCCAGAGCACTGGAGCTGATGATATCTGCACATATAAACAAGACCTTTAATAGCTGCAGCTCATTCAGAACAAAAGCTCGCAGTCCTCCAGCTGAATACAGTGTGTGTGATATCAATGAAAGCCCCGAGGAGAAAATATCACGTATTTTATGCACAACTGCCGTGGTGACAGGAAGACAGGAAGTCTACAGAGACCTCCTCCACAAGTCTGGATCCGCCGAAGCATTCTGACACCTCTGCTGCTTCCTGTAACGATCGGCTTGTGGCTCTGAGTGGCTTTGTCGAGGTGTGAAGAGGAGTGGGCTGAGTTTTTAATCCTCGCGCTGACATCTGTAAGCAGCCAGAGCGCGCAGGTGGGCTGCAGTGTTCAAGAGTCAGATCCACTCAATTTACACTCCAGTCACGGCGCTGGCCCCTTGAAATGTGGGCGTGTTCTTGTGCGACGACCAATTTGAGTTTTAAATGTTGACAGTCTGCCGATGGCTTTCTGAGAGTCGGGGCTGTTTTGTGGCTTGAGGCTTTAAACTATGGTTCAGGTTTTAAGACATTTTAGGGTTAGGGTTGTTAGATGAGGGTCTCATACAGTGCACCCCACGTGAGAGTTGTTATTTGTCAGCCATTTACAACGAAATGTGTGGTGGTATCAATGTGGAGTGGTTGACACTGTCGCCTCGCGGCAAGAAGGTTGTCCTTCCCATGACCCTGCACCGGTAAGTGGTAAAGATGACGGATGGACTTCTGTCAAGGTGATCAACAATGATGGGTCAACCGGAAACTGATCTGGTGATTCAAAGACAGGCGGCTTCAGAGTCGTGTATTAAGTTCCAAGAAGAAGTTGGATTCTAATTAAGATGTGTGACACAAATAAAAACCTTTAGTTATAGACCAAAAACTAAATAAAACACTAACAGAGCTGCTCCACCTGTCTGTCCCCAGGCTGGAGTCTCCCACTCGCTCCCTGCTGATGGAGGCTCCTAAAGGCATCCAGATCCTGGCCGAGGCCGGAGACATCCAGGCCATCTGCAGGAACGAGCTGCGACTGGAGTCCAAAGACGGAGAGGTGCGTCAGCCAACAGCACAAATGAACGTGGCGTTGATCGTTGTCCTCCCCGGGGGTTCACTGCTGCGATCTGGCAAAACCAAAAGTGGTTGTTTCATGGATCAAGAGACACAGAGTCAGATTAAGATTAGTCAGATTACAAACCGAAAGGAGGGCAAATGTATGTGGAAGAGAAAACTTAAAATTATGAATTTGCCTTGTGCTTAAAAATTGAGCACATACAAAATTGTGCGTGTACTGTTTTGTATGTGCGACGAGGGATTGTAACAAACATTTATATTGCAGTTAGATCATCTGGACAGAAACCGTTGGTTGGACTGTTTTTCTTGTCCTCCATAGATATTAGTAATTACTCAGATAGAAATAGCATCCAATCAGGAGAAGAATGATAAAAGAACGAATGCAGAGGATAGTGAAACATTTCAGGAACTATATTTAGTTTTAACTCAATCAAAAAATAGATTTGACGTTTAACTAATTGGCTTTTTGAAGCCAAGCTCCTCATTCCCTCCAAAAAAAGGCCATTAATGACTGATACAGTACCTCTGGAGTCATCTCTTTGAAATGATGGCTAATTAACACCACCAGTCTTAGAGCTGAAATATAGCCTCAATTGTTATTAAATCAATCCCTTCATTAAGTTGTTTATTTGAGTGGTGGATGAGAATGAGCTAAAACGTCTTGTTTCATTTAAGGACAAAAAATTAGCTTCAGAAATGATTTCCTGTGTTAAATACAGTCCTGTTACTTCAGACGTGCTTTTCTTTTCTGCCCAGAGAAAAGCCTCCCACTCTGAAATTAACTTTTCTTGTCCAGGGGCCGTAATGGCTGATGGGGGCTCCATCGCAATTCAGTTTTTCTTCTGTCCAAACTTATTTTTAGCAGACAACAATACAAACAATAGTGAGCTCCCTCGGCCAACATGGACATTTTGCTATTGGCTGGTGGCAATTTCCCACATACTGGCCGTCCACCAGAATCTGTTATAGCCTATAGGACAGAAGTTGATTGTTTTTCTCTCTGTCTCTCCTCCTCCCATCCTCATTTCAGTCACCAATCCCTCTTTCACATTCTTTCTTCCATCCATTTTTTCCGTCTTTCCTCTTCCACATCCTCTCCTCCTCCTTCCTCTGACCTCTTTCTGTCTTCAACTGTGCTTATTTACCATCTTTTTTTTCTCCATTTTCTCATCCACTCCTCATCCTCACACTGCTTCTCTCCTTCTTTCATCCCTTCCTGCCGGCTCCTAAATTCCTCCAACCATCCCCTGATTCGTTACACACATCAGTCCTCACATTCATCACGGTCGGCTGCACTGATAAAAGGATTTCCCTCCTTAGGTTGCACCAGTCGTGTCATGTCAGATCTGTTAAAATCAACGGAGGAGGATTAGGGAGAAGAAAGTGTTTAAAAGTTTCCCACAAAAACAGTTTCATACATTAAGACAGGCTGATATGAGACGGATGAGGAGAGAGAGAGAGAGAGAGAGAGAGAGAGGAAGGTGACCTTGGATTCAGTTTAGTCCAATTAAAAGTAACCACAGTAGCGGTGCAGGAGCCACGCCCACATCACATCCCCTCGCAGTTTTCACGGGTGTGTGGTCGAGAATGAGGCTGTTGAACTCACGATGGTCAATTTATATAATTAGACTCATGGTCTCACACTCCATTAGTGTTGCAAATGTCCATTTGTCAAACCTCTGTCTTACACATACACATGCACACACATCTACACACTCACACACTCAGACTCTGCCTCTGACTCTCTCAATTACAGAAGGGTTTTGGTCATTAGACGCCCACAAACCACACATGCTGATACAGAAATAGACTTCCTGAAACCACTCACAGTCGTAAGCTGTGAGTCTCGCTTCTGATTGGCTGAGTGAGTGAATAAAAATATAGCAGATATCCGGTAAAAGGGTTAGACGGTGACCTCTGGATAAACCAGTCTTCGGACATGAATTAGGGCAGTGGCTGCTTTGTTGTGACATCACAAAGTTCCAGACGTCCTGACAGCTTAGACCGTATGGACCTTTAACATCTACCTTTAGACCGTATGGACCTTTAACATCTACCTTCCTAGTTCACTCTCACTACACATATAGATCTACCAGGTCCCTCCCAGTCAGAGAGGTTATATACCATGTCTCTAGAGTTAGTTTGTGATGCCACCAGGTCAGGTCCTGGGCATCCTGACTTGGTGCTTACGATGTACCCCAACCCAACGCTTGGTGAGCCCAGAGGATGGTGATGACACATAGTTTTTTTGAGCCTTTTCCTGCCCTGGTCACCAGATGCAGTGCTGATGAGCTCCCAGGTCTGGCTCCACGAGGGTTGCCCAGTTTCCCTAATCTGGACAAGGTGACACAATCCTGAAGTTTTCCTTTCATCTGTTTTTGGAGATCACTCCTAGTCTGGATCCCTCCCCTGGGATTCCTTTGCTTTGGGAGACCCTTCCAGAGGCTCCTGCACCTGAGAGCACAAACAAACCCCTCCACCACGTTAAGGTGGCGATTCCCACAGGAGTATCTGGTTTACTGGTTTTACCTTGACCTGCCAAAGCCATGTGTACTTTTGCCCTCCACACACACAAGGATCACCCAGCCTCACACTCTCCTACACACAGGTGCCTCACATCGTCCACCCTTCGTGGTGAAAGATTTGTTCAACAGCAGCTGTCTGAGGAAGTCAGTTGAGACTCTGCTTTAAAAGTGTTCCAGGTCACTTGATAGCGATGCCTCCCCGAGGCGCCCGGTAATGGCTCCTTTACCTTTTTTATGGCTGGAGAGCTCCTCCTCTCCTCAGCCAGTGAAACACCAGCCCTTGTATGAGCCCCTGGAGGCTGGGAGGGAAGAGGGGAGGGCAGAGGGATGGTATTCATGCAGCAGTGGTTTGTGTGTGTGCAGAGGTAGAAAGTCAGTTTGTTCCAATCAGTGTTGGGTTGAGGGGAGTAGCATGAGAAGATGAGTGGCTGTGTGTGGGCGTGTGTTTGTGAGGGTGGCTGAATGGATCTTCAGTTTTACTTTCTTTTTACAGCTAAGACCTGGGGATCAGCAGACAGTAAAACCTTTTTTCTGCTTAGCTCGGCAGGTTTTTTCTTTTTCCTCTGTCATTCTTGTCTAATTTCTAAACATCTTTAATTAATTTCTGAAGATCTTTGTAGAAAGGTTATGGGTCAACATGCCCTCGAACCAAAGAGGCCTAACTACTCAAAAAAAGGTGTATTGACACAATTGTAATGTCAACGGCAATCAACTTGTAATTAAAAGCCAATATGGTTAGGATGCATATCATAATTAGCTCTGAGCAGGCGTCCCTGATTTGAATCCCTTCTATCTTCATGACCATCAGGGCGCGACTGGTTGTAAAGGAAGTCAGATTGTATTGAAGTCTATGGGAAAATGTCCCTACTTCTCTCTTCTTCTCGTCCCAGTCTCTAGTTTCAATACTTCAATACAACATGATGTTCATGTTTTAAATGATGGTCCATTTAGAGGCTAGAGTACAGAGCAGGTCAGATCCACTCCTTGTTTTTCTTGTTGTTGTTGTTTTTCCCTCCAGTTTCTCTCCTTTTTCCTCTCATCTCTTCATATTCATGTAGTAGAGTTGTGTAGCTGTAACTTATCCAACTTACCCAGACGTGTCTCCCTCAGCTTCACACCTACTCATGTCTCTGTTATGTAAAACGTAAAATACAGCAAACATGTTCACAAAAATACTTCATATATCATCCTCAGACCAGAATCCCAGGTTTCCAAACCTTCCTGTCCCATTTTTTCCGTCTGTCCTGCCCGAGTCTCATTGTCCGTCTCTCTCCACCTCAGATCTCTCTGGACGCTCGGAGGATTCGCCTGATGCGGCTGCCGGAGGGGAAGGCCTCCACCAGCTCCTCGTCCTCGGGGACCAGGCAGACTGTCTACGAGGTTTGCGTTTGCCCCAACGGGAGGCTTTTCCTGTCCCAGGCCGGCACCGGATCCACCTGCCAGATCAGCAACAATGTCTGCCTCTAGGACTTGATGCAAACAAATATGAATAAACACAGAGATACCCTGAAAGAAAGACAGGCAACAACAACAAAAAAAAAAACAAAAACACAGACAGATGTACACACATCGCCTGCCTCTAGGACTGATTCAAAGCAAACACAGACACATACAAAGACTGCCAGAGCTGATGGATAAACAATCATTGATACTGTACCTATACAGATACACTGATGCATACGTCAAACACACAGACACTCAGACTGATATTTAGGCTCAACCGATATGTTTTAAAGGACCAGTACGGAAAAATTTGAACTGGACTAATATTTTGTGCCAATATTTCAATGCTAAACATATTTGTTCCCTTAATTTTATATGAGGAAAAGCCTTTGAAAACAGCGTTTAGAGCATCATGGGACACGAAAACTCTCCCCCGGGTCTCAGACACATCGAAGCTCTTTATACACACAGTACACTGGAACATATTAGGCTTTTAAATTGAAATACACGAAGAAAAGAACAAAAAAAAAACAAACAAAACAAAACATTGTGTCACATTTTAACAACTTTTTAATACACGTGGCAGGACAGTATTGGTGATATGTATCGGTCTGACCCTAACAGTCGCACACACATATGGATGCACACACTGGCTCACACACAGTTAAGCTATTTTAACACATAAACGACACATGCACTCACGCTCTTTTTGCTCCTGGTAGAAACTGAAAGGAAAATTAAGTCTCCAGAGATTTAATAGAAGAGACACTGATCTGTTCCCTTTCTCCCTCAAGAGCATTTCAGTACCAGAATCACTAGGGTGATCACCAACCCCAACCACCTCCTCCTCCGCTCTTCTTCTTCTTCTTCTTCCTTTTTCCTCACCTTCTCTTCTTCCTCCTCCTACAAAGCTTAACTGCAGCTGAGATTATTCAAGGATTTTTACTCCCTCCTTTCTGTTTTAAAGCCCAATAGGCACACTACATGCACCTAATGGCTACTGTTCCCATTGGAATTGGACCGGGATGGTACGACAGAGCATAAGAACTCGGATACTATCTAATTCCATCTAATGTGTATGTGCTATATGTGGGTTTGCATTAAGTGCCGTTAGTATGCCTATGTGACAGTGCATTAGCAGTGAGATTCTTTTCTTTGTAATTTATCTTAATTTTTTTAATGAAATATGACGATGCCATGTTCACATCATATCACGTTTAACCCAACCCTGGTTGTTTAAATTAGCCTCGCGGTGCTAGCGTCAGTTTGCTCGTGTGAATTGCTTGATTTCACAGTGACAACAAATGACCTCACCGTCTTGCATGTGGACATCAGAACATATCACAGTTGATTCTTACAGAGAAATCCTACAATGAAGACCGGCAGGTAGCCTGTGTCAAACCTCACAGGCTAACAGGTCGCTAGCTCGCTAACAGACTTTGTCTAAAGGTCCCATATTTTACAATTTTTGGGTGTTTTTAAATGTTTTTTTAAATGAAACCAAATCCTGCCAGGCTGGAATCTGGGTCCAGGTGGGCCCGGGCTATACAGTTGTGACATCACAACGTTACAGAATTCTGACAGCTGGTTTTAAGGCTCAGTTTCTGAATACAGGCTGTGAGCTTTTCTCTGTGACTGAGACCTTTGATACTTTCACTAGTAATATAGAACCCAGACCTGAATTATGATCAATGGGCATCTCACTTTATATAATATGGGACCTTTAAATAAGCAAAGCCAATTTTATGGGATGGGCAGTGGCATCAGGGTCCTAGCTCTCATGCTTCTGATGATATGACATGAACGTGGCACCAGTGCCTCAACCTCTGGCCTGTTAGAAAACCACTGACTTTAAATTGAGTGAATAGTTGATTTAATGTTCTCTTTGACTGCATAAATGTTTCCTCCTGGCAAAACAGCATCACCTCCTACCGTCCTGACAATGAAGAAAAATTTTAAAAAAGAGAAAAAAAAAACTAATCATAAATGTCAAATGTGAGCTGCTTGAACCTCGACGGTGGTCACCCTACTTGTTTCTTGCACTGGGACATTTAAAAAAAGAAAAAAACGTCAAAAAAAAAAAAAGAAAAAAAACGCGAACCACTCTGTTGAAAGAGGGGAACTGTGCCTGTGCCTTATGTCGATGCACTTGTGGCAAGAAGAAGCACATCACACAGACTTTCGTTGGCATCAGCGAGTAACACGGTCTCTGATTTCAGTTCAGTTTCATCCCACTCCCCAAAATCCCTCCCTCTGTGCGAATGCAAAGACCTTCAGCCGCATCCCACTGTCGCCCGTCCTGCTGTCAACGCCCGATTCTGCAAAAGGATGTGTCATTTTTTCTTTCTTTTTTATCGATCACCACTTTAGCGCCCCCCCCCCCCCCCC
>CM076660.1:1119478-1159661 GCA_038496675.1 Rachycentron canadum | reverse complement strand
ATATATATATATATATATATATATATATATATAGCAGATTTCAGATTAACATTCATAGAAACCAAATCCTGCAATGTTAGATGGTGAGTCCTGGTTGATGGGTCTTGGGGGTGTGGCTGCTTTGTTGTGACATCACAAAGTTCCAGAAGTCCTGACGGCTGGTTTTAAGGCTCAGTGTCTGAATCCAGGCTGTGAGCATTTCTCTGTGACTGAGCTCTGACCTTTGATATTTTCACTGTATCAATATAGAACCTGGACCTGATTTATCATCAAAACGGATTATAGACTATTTGGGACCTTTGAGGGTCTTACAACTACACTCACTGGAAGAAACTGGTTACCTTTTACCAAGTGGCTTGTGATGCTGAACACACTCATAGTAGCGCACAGCATTTATTTATTATCTGGTGTTGTTGTTTTGAAGTGTCACATCCTTTCCAAGAGTCAGGTGCACCAACCTTCTTTCTGTCTCAGCCTCTCTGTCGCTGTATATTAAAGGACTTTCAGAAATATTTCACAACAAATTGAACCTATCTGATGTATTTGTTTTTATTGAATACATGTACACAAGAGGAAATACATCTTTTTATACGGTTGTATATGTAAATATTGTACACATGACTCCGTCAGTCTGCGCATCAGACAGTACACGCCAACGGAAGAGAAACACTGCTCTTTTGCAAAAAGGGAAATCCTTTTTTTATAATGTACATCAGTATGTGTTTTTATACTAAAAAAAAATAATAATGTTAAAGGATACTCATTGAGTTCGCATGTACAGCAATGTATACAATGTTCGCCTGTGGAGAACAAGCTGGGTTTGTTTTTAATGCCTTCTCCTTCCTGTGCACATCCCTCCCACTGAGCTCAGATGTTTCATACAAACACAAACCTGCTTTCTTTTTTGGTTTAGTTTTGTTGTTGTTGTCGTTGTTGTTGTTGTTGTTGTGTCGGGCCCGAGGTCTTTGCATTCTCTCCAAGTGTGCTGTGTGTGTAAATCTGTGCTACTATGAGTGAGCTTTTGTTTTGTTCTTCTGCTCCACAGAACGTGTTGAATGATTCTCAGAGAAGCAAACACACAAACCAAAACTTTAAAAAAAAAAAAAAAAAAAAATGCCAACGAGGAGGCGATACACAGGGTTGGAGAGGAATTGATCTAATACAGAATCTAATCTAATACAGAAAGCATCAACATCATTTATAACTTCAGATCATAGACAATCACTATCGTCCAACTGAGGAGCCACCGCCTTCAGAGGCTGCGTTTGAAGACCCATTGTTTCAAAGGCTCCTTCAAAGGCTCCTTCCAAGAGATGTGGCCTTCGTTTCCTGGTCGAAAAATGTTTCATGAATTGGCTCAAAAGAAACAGTTCAAATGTCACGACCTCAAAAACATAAGTGTAAAAAAGTTACGTGCAAGTGTCAACCCACCGTGATGTCACTGATTAGTTTGTGAGCTGCCATTTTGAAGTTTGTAGTTTGACTGTCAGCCATCTTGTTTTGTTTTTTTTAAACCAGAATAAAACCATATTTGGAGGAGAAAGGTGGAGCTGAGGAGGAGTGAGGGGTGGATCTGATATCTATCCTGATTGGGTGGTACAGTCTGTCAATCACACAGTAGCCACGCCCCCAATCCATACCCTGCTTTATGAGACTATAAAGTCATTAGGAAAATGTTTACTGAGCTAATGAATCCAGTAAAAAAAAGGGACATTTTCACAGACTTCAATACAATCTGACTTCTTTTAACAACCAGTGTCGCCCCCTGATGGTCATTAGATAGAAAGAAGGTTTAAGGCTCTTCAGAACTGGCTTCACTTTACAGCCTGGGAGTCTACGTTTATATACAGTTTATTTCCGGGTTGCCAAGGTTGCTAGGCGAATAGCAACCACTCGAAGATACGGCCCTTCAGTTGGGACACAGCTGATATTATCAATAAGTGATTACTTACCACAGGTAAATTTATCAACACTGTAATGAAAATTCATGAGAGCTAAATTTAAGGTGGAAATCTTCTTCTTCTTCCAACCCTGTGTTTCACGCTCGGTCCCCCCTCTTCCTGGCTCCACACCAGGGGGTCACCGTCCATCCTGGAGACTCATGCTTTTCCTCCGTCCTCCAGTCTGAAACTGCCGCCCATGGAGTCATTTTCGAAGATGCCAAAATAAAAGGCGTTGTTCAAGTTGATTGCAGTAGTTATTGGATTCTCCCTGACGAGAAAAACAACCAGGCTCAAGTTTTGCTTTTCTCAGCTAAATTAATGACATAAAAAGAATACAAATTTTACAATTCCTTGTTTTAAAAGGAGCTATTTGCTACTGCTGCATAGCCAACATTAGCATTAACAGCCTCTTATTTGCCAGTCAGAAGACACGAGCGAGATTAGAAAGTAATGCTGGTGCTAACGTTAGCTATGCAGCAAGAGCAAAACTTACCAACAGCTCCTTTAAACAAAGCGGAAGCGTGACGGAGTCACATGACTTTGATACCGAACAGTAAGAAACAGGAAGTCATCTCCTCCCTCTGCCGGAGCGTCAACGGACTAAATTCCTTTGAACGTTGGAGTGTCCGGGGTTATTTTATTCACATAAATCAGGAGGTTTATCATTTTATTTCTTTTATTTACGATACTTGGTGCATGTTGGTTTATATTTTATCTGCTGGTGACGATATTTTTAAATCTCTATAATTTCTAATTTCAGCACTATAAGATGATTTAGTGTTTTCTCCCTTAATTTTACTTTTATTCCTAAAAGTGTAAAGTGAATAAATAGATTTTTAAAAATCAGGAAAACTTGAATAATACACTTTTATTTCTGGTCACAAGTTAAAGCCCTGAAATACACAAGTGAAACATCAGTTCTGAAATAAAAAAAAATATCATAACTTCAGCAAAGTGCATGAAATGTGTAGAGATTTAATTTCTTCTTCAAAGAACTATTTTTTTTTATATATAAAAATTGAAATTGAGAAACTGTTCTCTATAATGTTGATATTTCTGGGTCAGTTCAGTTCAGCATCATCATCATCATCATCAGTTTGTAAGTGCCACAATTTTCGAATAACAGTTTCATTTTTGAGATTGAAAAAAAAAAAAAAAAAAACCATCCAGATGTCTTTATTGTTGCCGAGGGGCGATTTGGTTTGCAACAGATTCCAACACAAAAAAATAAATAGACACAAACACAGAGTCGATTTCACCAGATTTCGTTTCAGTCGGTTGTGAATCGCTAAGAGTCGGTGTTTGGCCAAGCCAACAGCCGACGGGACAAATGACCTCGTGCGTGTTTGAATTGTCGACCTTGTCAAATCTCTACATGGACAGAGTAATGGAGGTGTGCAAAAAAAATTATATTTTATATTTCATGCTACTTCTACACTAATGGAGACGCCTCATCTTCATCATCACAGGTGACTTATTTCACTGACGTCATCATCCTCACAACGCAGTGGTTGTGATGGAGTAATCATATGTTTTGTTTTGGGTTTTTTTTTTTGTGAAGCTTTTTAACGAGGCTTTTTATTCCAGAGAAAATACTCAAAAATATCTGCTTGTGTTTTTTTTTTTGTTTTTTTTTTAAGAATCGCAAATGCACACAGTTATTTAAGTTCAGGCCTTTTTAACTTCAAGTGATAAGTGGAAATCTTCTGAGTCAAAGCCACCGTTGCCACCGAGATACCAGGCCCTGCGGCAGGCGCCGCCCTCCCCCGCTGACCCTCCCATCGCTAAACATCCCTTCAAACCAATGACTCAGCCTTGTTAACCGGCCACATTCACGCAGCAGACATTTAAATTTCCTTCAGCCTATTTTAATTTGATTCCTTTGACTCTCGGGCCAGGCAGAGTTCAGCCCGGGTCACGCCTCCTCTCTTGTTTTTTGCCGCGGCGTCAACCGGTGCCATCCCAGATTAAGGGGCGGCTCCTCGCTTTCTCTTCAGCTTATGATGGCGAGGCCGGGCTGCAAAGAGAGAGACAGTGTGTTTGATCTGCGTTTCTGAGCCGCTGGAGGCCTGGGAAACGGGCTTTCGACGAGGCGGCTCATTAGCCGATCTTCACTGAGCGGCGGCTAACCTCCAGCTACAGATGTACAGCGTGAAAAATATTCATCTTAGCGAGTCATTAGAGCTTTTGTCCTGCATCGAATTCGCAAAACAACTGATATTATCTACATCTGAAAAGAGCCTGGCAACAAATTCAATTTAAAAGCTCTTTCTAAAAAACATTTCCTTCTTTTCTTTATCATGCTAATGACTATGAAAGAGTCAAAAGCTTCCCAACTATCTACTACACATCACATTTGTCACTTCACCAACACAGACGTTTCAAGGTCGAGTTAAGATTTCACGCATTTCAAGCAGCTCTTTTAAGAAAAGAGCTGCTTCCACTTCTTCTTCTTACTCTTCCTCCTCTTCTTCATCGTCTGCACACAAAGGGCCCCTCGCAGTCAGAGATGTCTTTTCTCTTGGATTATTGGTATAAGAAGCCCCATAAAGCCGAGAGTGAGTTATTGACTCGGCCTCTCTCAGTCTCATGCCTCAGTTGAGAGGACAGTAAGTAAAAAGGCTTTATTATTATTATTATTATTATTATTATTGTTGTTGTTATTTATTTTTTAAAGAGCAGCAGCTGAATGGCTGCAGGGAGAAGAGTGAAGCTTTGGTGATGCAGAGCAGTTTCATCTGAGCTGTGAATATGGAAAATGTTCGACACACATTTACCGGATTGTGGCTCATTGTTGGATCCGTGAGGCTCGTTTACCTGTGATTAAATATCAAACGCACCCTTTCGTGTTGATTGAGGCCATCGTATGTTTTTTTTCAGTGGTGGATCCGCTTGAGTCTGCTCTGTTGTTTAGTTTAGTTTGTTTTGGCCGATTCTACGTGAAAAGCGAGGATTTCACGAGAACCGATATGTCGGTACCGATGCCGAATGTGCTGCAGTAACATATGTAGGTACCATGGATGTGTCGAGGTGCGTTCGTCGTATTTTGAGTTTTGAGACGTTCACATCTGTTGTAGAAACGCTCCCCACGCGTTCACAGAGGCTAACGTTAGCTCGTTTAGGCTGGTTGCCTTTTACAGATTTATCCAGTGCGTAACTGAGATCTAAACACCAGATCCTGAACGAGTCTCCTGACACGTCTGTAATACTTTGCGATCATCCACAGAGCGCCCACGGGGGCTAACGTTAGCGTGTTTAGGCTAACGCAGCGACAGCTCGTATTGTTCACGTCAGCTGGGTGCTCACAACATTAGCCGCTGCATTCATCGCTATAAAAATGAACATATTCGCGCCAGGGGCCGTCACCTTGTTGGTCAGGTACAACTACTGCTGTACACTGACTGACTCACGTGTGTTTGTGGGCCGTGTTCTCTATCGTTTTGTTTTTTTTTTTTTGTTGTGTGTAGCAAATTTGGGAATCTGGGAAATTTCAACAGTGTCGGTACCAAAACTCTGGAGTCGTGACATCCCTAACTAAAAGTCTCATTTAGTCAGTGAATGTAAGTGATGTGATGGTTTGGTGTCACTTTTGATTGTGAGTTAATCACCAGCGAGTGTCACAACGCGTTTATAATATTGATATTTCGATTTTTTGCTTCATCTGCAGTGAGTGTAAACCCTTTAAAGACATAAACTTTGTGTTTGAACCGTGTGTGTTTGCTGCTTTTTGGGTATTTAGAGATACACCTGAGTAAAGTGGGCGTGGTTTACCTGCACAAGAATACGTTTTTGTTTTCGTTCACGCACATCTCGTAATCCACGAGAACAATGCTAACAAATGTGTTTGCCTTGCTGTTTGAGACGTGACCTTTACTTATTATTTTGTCATGTGACATTTTTAAAAAAAAAAAAATGAACGGCGTCTCTTCTTTGGAACGAGGTTGATCAAACAGGTGAATCTGCATCATTTTTTTTCCCACCTGTACAAACCCCCTGTAAATAAATGGAGCTGTTTCATAGGAGGAGACATTTTTGTACCATTCACCCTGTCGCTTAATGAACATACAAAAGTACCAGTTGTGTTGTTTGCTCTGCACCGTCACTGGTACCAGGTTTTAATATATTTGGAAGAAAAAAAGAAAAAAAAACTCAGTGTTTGCTTGAGTTGAGCTTCTGTGAATCTGAGGTTCGTGAGAGTGAGAATTTGATTTGTCATTTTTGTGAAGACTGACTGACAGGACGTTTTCTCGTTTTCTTCTTGTTTGTACCTCCATGTACGCAAAGAGGATCCTCACACATTCTATGCAAAACAAATGGATATCGGACGCATTGTGGTAATGCAAGGAATTATGTCAGTGAACTCTCTTTAAATTTATTATACTTTCTGTTAACAGTTTGTATTTATGAACTGAGTTGCAAATTAAACTGTATCAATAAACTTATTTTAAAAAAGACTCCAACTGACGCAGTGTTTACACTTATACACAATTTTATCATATACATATATTTACTGTTTCCATACATATACATATATATTTAAACGTGTGTATTTATTTTCCTTACCTATTTTATTTTTATATGTGCAATACAACACAACAGAATACACACAAACCTCTGTCAATGATTGAAAGACCCAGTATAGGATCTATTTAAGATCATTGATGTAAAATAGACAAAGGTCTATGTCAGGTTTTTTTTTTATCAAATCCATTAAAAGGCAAAAAACATAATCAAAGAAATTGATTGATCAGTTATTATACGTCGATAATAGAAAGAGAGATGATTAAGATTAGTTAGCACACGACACAGATACGAATACATTCGGATGCTGACAGGATGTGTTCAGGACTGCGACGTACCTGCTTCATGTGGATGCGTGAACATCTCCAGGGAGAAAAGTGCATCGAGGTGATTGGCTCTAATCAGATCTCACATAGCCAGATTTTATTTCGCCACTGGGGGAACGTCGGCTGTGCAGCACGTCGGCCTTGATGGAGACTTTAACCTCTTAAACCATGGAAATGAAAATGAAAAATCTCCTGTGGCTCAGAAAGCATTTTCCCCACAGACATAGACCATGATTATAGAAGAAACACCCATTAAACTGTTGATAGAGAGATCCCACTGCTGACAAAGCCAATTATTATTCTTTGTATTATGCATTTTAAACCATAACCCCTCCCCCCCAAAAGCTCACTGATACTTGAATTAGGCATAAGCTGATTTTTATAGCGTGATTATCTTTGCTAAAACTCTCAATATAAAAACATAACTTGATGATTGTTAAACACATCATTAAAAGATTAAATTAAGTCTTAAGCGCAGTTGAGAGTCTGTATCAACACCACCCAGCCCTCCCATCATCCTGTGATGAAATCAAAACTGCTGGACAGATGAAACATGAAGAGACAACTGAGGGCTGTAATACTGAGGTGTGGCCAGGAGGAGGATCTATGTCATGTGAGGAAATATATCTGGATTGATGGCTCTACAGGGTCTGAAAGGCCCAATCTTGATGTCCCCTCCAAGGCCTAAGGCCCCAACTCTGGAGGGATGGGACAGCACTTTGAGCTGATATTTTTTAGTCCCTCCCTTTGCTTCCTGTTGTAAACAAAATAGTACCCAGGTGGCAAAATGAGGCTTCTGGCCCAGTAAACATCCTGGTTCCACGGGCCAAGTCTGGCCCACATCTGGGTAGATTCGGGCTGTTTTCCTCTGGTGTTGACTGACTGTCAGAAGTTTTATAATCATGCTGTATATGGACCAACATAGGTCGGATGTAACTTGCTGTCTGGCTGATGTTGGATCAGATCTGATTAATTATCATATGTCATCACCGGATAAATAACTGCACAGAGCTTTCACTATGACTTGTTTTTTTCTTACAACCTTTGCATTTGGGTTTGTACCGTTCTCCGACCATCACCCCCGGTGTTTACTGTCTACAGAACATTTTCGCGATACGTCTAACCCTAACTGTGCCTGCTCTTACGATCGTGTCGCAAAGCTCCTGTCCTCAACCAACCTTGAAAATGGCGAACTGCCTTCTAAACCTGAGGCTTTAAGGCCCTTAGTTTTACTGAAACTGTACTGAAACCCAGTGATTACACCTACAGGGGAATCCTCTCTTCCTCTGTTGGTGTAGTTTGCTGTCATTACTAGCATGCGACAAATTTGGCCAGGTTTGGCCGTAACGAAGCCCAACAATGGAGCCCTCGCCGCTCAGGTAAACATGACTACATTCCTCTGGGACATTTGAAGGAGTCTTCAAAGCCAAGTCAAACTGCTGTGACGCAATTGGTCTTCAGATCCAGCCGCTGAAAGGATGTGGCCCCTGAATTGAGACACAGCCAAAGTCTGCAGAAATGAGGGCTTACAGAAAGTGGACATAAAGGGCTAGAAATGTCTACCAGAGAGCCCTCATGCCTTTGATGGTTTTACAGCAGGGCACCCCTAATAGCCCTCGTGGACCTCATGAAAACACACCTCAAAGTCTGTGAGGGTGAACAATATGATTGGGCCTGCTGGCTGCCTCCTCTTCCTCTATGTGGGTTTTCATCTGGCAAGAGTTTGGTTTTATTTTTCCCTTTGTTCCTGCTGAATTTGACTTCATGCGAAAGCTGCACATGGGCTTAAAGCGCCGGCAGTAAATTCATAGAGGTTTGTGGCTAATTAGGCGTCTTCTCTCGGGTGTGTGGGAGAATGCTACTCCTCCAAAACCACAACCCTGACGGTGCGGTCGGGCCGAAATTACCCGAGCGAGACGGCGAGTAGTGCAGGTTCAGGATGAGTTCAGGATGAACTGCAGGAGCTAGCAGGTTAGCAGCCACCTGCGAGCTTTGCTAATGGCTCCACAGGTTATAATTCATAACAGGTTGCTGCCGCGCATTCTCCTCATTAACCTCGATCGCCGTTGCTCCCAGTGCAGACGAGCAGCATCCGGCCATCTCTGCTGCTTACTGCGTTACTGTTGCACAGTTATATACGTTACAACTCTGAGTGTTTTCGTACTTTGCTTTGTAATTAGCCATGAGCACATCTCACGCTGGTCCGGGCCAGAGCCGGCCAATACTCTGGCTCCTTGTACAAACACTTTTTCTCTCTGTCATTTTAGCATGTGTTCGCCCAGAGAGTGTTGGTATTTTGTCCCTCTGCAGGCAGCGAGGTGCCAGCATTTGTTCTGTTTTGCTTTTTGTTTTGTTTTTTTCTTTTCTGCTTCAGGCTGTGTACTCGTTCCCTTTTTTTTTTTTTTCCCCCCTCCCAGAGTGCAAATCACATGAATCACCTACTGTACAGTGGAAACACAGAAGACGCAGTCACACAGGGGAACAATAGTCACATTCACGCACGACTAAATAGCAACCAAACAATGCGAAGAAGGCGAATTGTCTGTGAAAGGCAGCTAATGTTTCATTTACACAGTCACTTTATGAACTGTGAAGGGCATCTCTGCCCTGAATCTCTGAGTTCCTCATGCTAATATTTGCTCGCATTCATTACTTTCAGAAAGGTCAAGGTCTACTGATCCTGGAGCAGTTTCCTCATGGGGCACTTTGGCAGGAATAATAAAACGCTGAAGTAAAACCAGATGCTTTGCAGTGGTCAGATCACCGAAGGGTCTCACAAGCTCTGCAGCTTCACAGAGCCTTTTAGCCTCTTTTAGCCTTGTTTCCTGCAGGAGCTCTGATGAACCCGCTGTGGCTCCAAACAGCAGACGGTTGGAGACATCGAGTAGCTGAACAGACTAACTCCCCTCAGAGGCCAAATCAGAGTCATTAGGTCGCTCTTCGTTTGTTCACGTTAGCTTAGACTGGTCACGTGTTTAAAACGAGCCCATAGATCATCTGTGCAGACGGCCATTACTACTTCGCAGGACGAAGTCTGTCAAATGTTAAGGTAGCACCTATTTTTACCCAAATCATCTTTCAATCATCAACAATCTTTTCCAAAATCAAACCAAATAGTTTAAGTGTCAAGACCTAATCAGGCCATGACCATTAACTATTGTATCCATGGTCGAGTATCTACATGGTCTATCTAGTACAGTTCCCACTAAAGGACGAGGGGCGACTCCACTGGTTGTTAAAGAAGTCAGACTGTATTGAAGTCTATGGGAAAATGTCCCTACTTCTCCCTTGATTTATTAGCTCAGTAAACGTTTTCCTAATGAGTTTATGGTCTCAGTCTCTTGTTTCAAGTCTTCAACACAACATGATGTTCGTTTTTTAAATGATGGTCCATTTAGAGGAAAATAGACCAGAAAGCAGGGGATGAATTAGGGGGCGTGGTTGACAGACACACAAATAAACCAAGATGGCCGATGGCCTGATTTCAAACTGGGGCCTTCGAAAAACAGCAGTTCACAAACTAATGGGTGACGTCATGTTGGGGTGACTCTTCGTGGCTGTGCTCTTGTTAATGCATTGTTTTATCTTTCATCAGACATTAAATCCCAGATTACCGTGGCTACACTGTGATCTCTATTTCTTGGAATCAGTGCAGTCCATTCTGAGACTCCCACCTGTATTTATTTTTTTTTCCTAACCAAGATAATATACAGATAAAGATCACATGTTCACACCAGGAGTAAATCAGTCACAGGATGCACGAGGCACTGATTTTCTCTTCATTTGAATAATTACAGAGGCATGAAGATGAAAAACTATCCCCTGCTAAAGAACAAATATCTGATTAAAGTCAGCATGAATAATC
Organism: Rachycentron canadum; assembly: GCA_038496675.1. NCBI lineage: Eukaryota > Metazoa > Chordata > Actinopteri > Carangiformes > Rachycentridae > Rachycentron > Rachycentron canadum. The sequence goes on along the minus strand of CM076660.1, from coordinate 1,149,006 downwards.
TTGTTTTGCTGTCGCACAAATGGATTCTTCTTCTTTCTAATTATGTAAATCATCTTCCAACACCACAGATTTATCTTGTGGCCCCTTGGAGGGGCCCCGGTCTCCATGTTGAGAACAGGTTTAACAGTAAATGAGGAGGAGCAATACGACAGCGTCCTCTCACGCTCAGGACAACCGCATCATCTAGATTCCTCCACAGAACCAACAGTTCTGGACCAGGCGGTCCACAATGTCCTTGAACACATTGTGACCCCTCTATTGAATCAAACTGTTAACTGTGTTAATGTCACACCAGGCGTCACCTCCACACCGAGGCTTTGACTCCGAAGACTCTCTGTTGACATGATGATGAGCCTTTAATGAAAAGAGGCTCTAAACAGCAGGACGTGTTCAGTTCAAGCTGTGGACTAATTGGCTGCAGGTGTTCGGGGATTGAACGATTATGATGATTAATTAGCAGAGGGGCTGGTGTTTGGCTTTTTAAACTTAATGGAAGTTGGGTTTCACACAGGACAAAGACGATAATGACAGAAATGTGGTTGTGTCTATAAGATAATAATGATGCCATGGAACGAGAAATGAATTAAACGTCAAGGCTGGTAGTACGACACCCAAACACTCGGTGAACGTTCACAGTGCCGACGGAGAAGTCAGTTCTTCCAGTAGCTGCTGAGCAGAGCTCCTCACTGTTCAGGAGAAAGACCAGACTATTCTTTCCCCGTAGAGCTGCTTCAGCTCAGACATAGTCTCAGGATGTCTTCGGTGAGCTGATCTCTCCAGCTCGTTCCACAAGGTCTCAGCTAGATCCAGGTCCGGGCTCTGACTGGGCCTCATTTTCTGGCTCATTGTCCCACCGCATCACCCAGTTTCTCCCGAGCTTCAGCCACCCCGGCTTTGTCCTGTAAGAGACCTTGATAAACACGACCAAAGTGGACCTGTCTGGAGGCAGCAAAGCTCCGAAATCATGATCCTACCTCTTTATGCCATATATTGTACTGCATGTTCTTCCCAATCTATTCAACCTTAGTTTCATCAGTCTACAAATCTTGTTCCCAGCAGCATTAGGAAGTGTCAAGCTGCACTTTGGCAAACTTACAAAGGCAACTATGCCATCATAAATAAAACGCAATCCAAAAATATATTAAACTTTAATTACAGCCTGATATTCAGTGAGCTTTGCTGCTGTGTTGGGATGTGAGTAGTTAGAAAAGAAGATTTAAATGAGGGGAAAAAGCAGTGGGTGAGAGCGCTGGGAGCCGTGAGACTGATGATATCCACCGAGGCTTCCTGCCTTGTTGGGATGTAAACAGAGAGAGACAAAGGAGCCTTTTAATATCAGCTGACATTAACATGCATCTCATATCAACGCTGAGCACGGATATGATTTAGAGGGCACACATTTATGTCTGGCATTAAAATATGTCTCCAGAAAAACACAATGAAATCAGATTTCTCATTCCCTCATAAAATGTGACTCGTTAAACACGTCTTTCTCGCTCTCTTTTTGCAACACATTTATCCATGAAAACTGACAGTAAACACACCAGACCTGTAAGTCATTGTGAGTGCTTGCTGCTTGAATCAAAACTTTATTTAGGATTATGGGTGTTTTTACAGCACGGGATCATTTTATTGAGAATCTGAGCACCAGTTAGATAAATAAACCAAATAAATGAGAGTCAGGGACGGGTGCTGGTTACACATTTTGGGAGATATTCGCTAAGAGTTGATTGATAAGACTTAAAACTGTGCTGCAGGCAGCAGATGGTTAGCTTAGCTTAGCATAGTTGCAGCTTGCTGCTGCTTTTAAATGACATTGTTGGAAAGTAAATTAAAGATCCTCTCCAATTAATATTTAACCTTTACTAATCTTAGTTAATGTCCATATGATGTTTTTTTAATATAATACAAGACTTACTGTGCAATGAGAGTTGTGCAAACTAGCACAAACCCAATTAACTAATCCTGTAAACTTGTTGAAACAGGTGCAGAGTGAAATAAACCTAAAACTTTGTCAGTACAGAGTCGCCAGAGTTAGCATTAGCCCAACCATTAACACTGTGTCAGCCACTGCCAGTTACAAGCTAACAAACAGCATAAACAAATACAGATGAGCATCAAGGGGTCCGCCCAAACGGCGAAACCAAACCTTCGTCAACCTCAACTTGAGCAGATACAGCTAAACACACGCTCTCTGACCTTTGCATCACGACTAAAGCCACAGAAGTTCATCATTTGGCTGCAACTGTAAACAAAAAATAAGACTCGACCCTGAAGACACTGGCTAGCTGTCGACCAGCATTGCAGTTGCTGAGTAAACTTAAAACAAGCTACAATTGTAATTTTAAAAGAATTCGTGTTGTGTTAATTCAAAATCAGTATAGATTTGAGTTAAGATAGATTTCTTTATTTTCATTTTAACCAACTTCTTAAAATAGGTCTCTTGATTAAAACATGTTCATGTAAAAAAAAAAAGTACTTTTTTGCTAGAAAAGAAAAGAAAAGAAACTAGAAAAGCTTGATTTTAAGCTTCACTTTCTAACCCCGTGAATCATTTTCTAGAGAATGGACAGGACGGTCTTGTTTATTTGACGAAGGAGTGTAACAACTTTCTGATCAGCGAGAAACCTGAAGTTTAAGACAAAGACACAAAGTAAAACTTATAGATTACATTCATCATCACTGAGCTTAAGCTTTGACAGTAGTTACATCAGCTCTGAACTGTGGGTGGGAAAAAAAAAAAAAAAAACTTCCATCATTTAATGTGCTTTTAAAAATACCCATCCAATGTGCCATTATACTGTCAAGCAATAAAGAAAGTGAAACGTTCATCATCAGTTTCCTACAAGGTCGAAACAAAGCTTTCAAAGCATCTGAGTACTCAGCACAAGAACAATATAATGGATCTCCTCACTTTCATTCACTTGATGTGAACTGCTTTATGCCGCCAGCTCGGCTTTAAGAGAGTATTTAGAAAAACACTTTACATTGGAGCGTTCGCCGTTAAACGTCCCGGCACCGTGACATTGAACAATAGGTGTCAAATCTTCACCTTTAGCTGTTTCTCTTTTTACAGAACCCGTGGTCTAAACCGGCCTCACGCTAGCTCATGTCCAGGTTCATGTAGTTGCTGTTCCTGATGTTTAATGTGAGCTTCACTCTCTGAAACACTGTAGTAAACAAAGTATTTCCTGAACATTTTTCTGGACAGAAACATTTTCTCATTAAACTGTTTTCTGGCTCTGCTCAGACTTTAGAGAAGTGTCTACAACCCTGTGATGGTGGTTGGTTTGATGGTTGATAGCCACGCCCCCTAATCCACCCCCTGCTTTCTGGTCTATTTTCCTCTAAATGGACCATCATTTAGAAAATGAACATCATGTTGTATTGAAGACTTGAAACTAGAGACTGAGACCATAAACTCATTAGGAAAACGTTTACTGAGCTAATAAATCAAGGGAGAAGTAGGGACATTTTCCCATAGACTTCAATACAATCTCACTTCTTTTTACACCCGGTGGAGTCGCCCCCTGATGTACAGAGCAGGTCAGATCCACCCCCCATCAGACTTTTTGTTTTTGTTTTATAATTACGGTCAGTTTCTTTTCTTGGCTGTAAATGTCTGACTCTGGCTTCATTTCAGGATTAAAAGCTTCAAGGGTCATAACAACATTTAATACCAACATTAAATCTATCGACGAAGTTTCACGTATCTGGCCACCAAATTTATTTCAAAATAAGACCGAAACAGTTCAGCCACAGAAGCGGAGACGCAATGACAGTTTAATGAAGCAGCTTTCATTAGAAAAGAGAATTTTCTCTGCATCTCTTTCTATCAGATTTCTCATCCGAATGGCAGCTTTTTTTTCTGACAGATGTAATAATGTGGAGTCTCCATCCTCACTTGTGAAATTGTGAAATGTTCCCTGTGTTGGTTAAAACTCTTACTTCTTCAATATTAGTTCATTTGTTACGTTAAATCTGTTTTCGATTTGCAGCTCGAGTCAAAAAAAACTGACAAATTTAAAGCATCCAACATGAAAATGGTGTGACTCAAATGCTGCAGGTTTTCAGCGGCGATTATTCATCGCTTTGAAACTGAAAGGCTGGAGGCGACGTGCCGTTCACGTGTCATCGCAGGAATAAAAGTGATGAAATATTTAATTGACTCCCGCGAGATGATGTCGTTTCCTCTCGGCTGCCTCCACCGGGCGGTCGAATCGCCAGCTGCAGAGTCGTCTGGAGCTGGTGGGGAGTCGGTGTCATGCTCAAGGACACTTAAGCAGGGTAGACTGAGACTGACTCTTCTCCGCAACAAGAGGAAGAAACGTCATGACACAAGGCTTTACTTTTGGTTGCGTGAGCTTTTTTAAACCAGACACGGGAAATCTCAGTGCTTAATGCAGGTTTCATAAAGTCTAAAAGGTAGATGTCCATGTCTTCTTTGATTATGAAGCATGTCTCGATTCAAGACAACAGATCAACGCTGATTTCTTCAAAGGTCCAGTGTTGTTTTAGGGAAAATAAGCATGCGAGTGAAGACTCGTCGTCACTGCCCGCCCCATAAAATTCAGGCAGTGGGTAGCCACCAGCTACAGCACACATTATTAGGGGCCCAGCTAAGGGAGTCAACAGAAAAGTGCACTTTATGGGATGGGCCATCGGGGGCCCCTCTTGCCCTTGGCGGCCCCCCAAGCATTTTGCCTGGAACATGATGTGTCATGAAACTTTGCTCTGAATCTTTGCTACTTTTAATTCAGTTCCAAATAAATTGAACATTTTTGCTTTTCACACCTGGTGAGGTCTTTGAGCCTTACTGCCTTTTTCCTGACAGTGTGTGTCTGTGTGTGTTAACATGAGCGTGTACCTTCTCTGTTGTGTATCCTCGTCCGTCAGACTGTATTTGTCTCTGAGTGTGTGTTTTTGTGCGAGAAAGTGTGAGAGTGTTTTCAGCACCTCAAACTGACAGCTGAACTATCCACCCGCCATTAATTGAGTTCACACACACACACACACACACACATACACACATTAGGTCGCTCTGCGGAGGAAAATAACAGAAAAGAAAATAAAACACCCTTCACGCCATAATTTGTTTCCCTTCGTCGCCTCCTGACATCATCGAGACTGAGGAAGAATATTAGCAGGAAGAAGATTGTGTCGAATTTAGAGAAGTTGTTTTTTGCCCACGTCGAACGTCGGATTGACGGACAAGGACGAGATGTTTGTGCGTTTATCGGCCTCCATCGAAGAGATGGAGGGAGAGAAGAGGGGGTGGGTGGAGAGGGAGGGGGTCTCTGATACAGACGGCCATGTTTTTGTTGGAGGCACAGAGTGGACAGAAAGAAAGAGACAATCTGTTGCTGAAATCCGACAGATAGAGAATCGACGGATGAATGAATGACCGATGAACCACAGAGGTGAAGAGAAGTAATTATTAATGAGAGAGGGATGGAGACGGAGGAAGAGAGTGAGTGAGTGAATCGGCGAGCACATGGGGAGTCGGTGCGGCGGGACATGTCCATGTAATAAAATCATGTTTTATCATAAAAAGCATGAGAGTGAACACTCATTGCCACTACACACCCCATAAAATAGCTTTTACTTATTTAAAGGTCCATACAGTCTAAAGGTTTAAAGGTCCATACAGTCTAAAGGTAGATGTTAAAGGTCCATATAGTCTTAAGGTTTAAAGGTCCATACCGTCTAAAGGTTTAAAGGTCCATACAGTCTAAAGGTAGATGTTAAAGGTCCACATAGTCTTAGGTCCATGCAGTTTCCTATGGAAAATAAAATAAAATTAAAAAGCTTGAGAGGCACTAACGTGACACGCGAAGGTGACGTGCTGCTTTAACACAACCTCATGAGACCACGTGGACAAACTGTGGCCGTGTCAGAGGACGACAGATGTGATTTCGATGCTGAGTTGTCGTAAGGATACACAGTGATAGAAATTCACAGTGACTTTAAAAAGAAAAGATCTCACACAACCACAAGCTAACATCATTTTTATTCCAGCTCTCCTGGTGATTCCAGCCTCTATAGACTCTCTACCAGCAGCATTTATTCTCCTCTTACACCTCCCCTGCTGCTCACAGTAATTACAAATGGACACATAACAATATAATTTTCCCTCAGCAACCAACGCTCTTCACAGCGGCAGATTACTTTCGAAAGCAGGACACAGAATTGCTTATGGTTTTCTTTTCTTTTTTTCTTTTTTTTTTTTTCGTTTTAATATTTTTTTATATTTGTCTAACAGAACAACTGCAGCAGCTTTTTAAAACCTTGTTGTTGTTTTTTTTTTGGTGAAAGAAGAAAGTGAATGTGTCACATCAGTTCGGATTTTCTTGTACAGGTTTTCTAATTTGAAGCAACATTTTTTAAAGGTCCATACAGTCTAAAGGTAGATGTTAAAGGTCCATACAGTCTAAAGGTAGATGTTAAAGGTCCATACGGTCTAAAGGTAGATGTTAAAGGTCCATACGGTCTAAGGGTAGACCTGTGGTCTTTGATTATAAAGCAGGTCTAGGTTTTGTATTAATAGTGTGAAAGTGTCAAAGTCATAGTTTGCCCTTACATACATTTTGTGTTTGCACTTTTGGACTTTGTTGGACCTGGACTCTGGGTCTGTAAAATGAAGCCAAAGCTGAAAAGCCTTAAACCTTCATTCTCTCTAATGACCATCAGGGGGCGACTCCACTGGTTGTTAAAGAAGTCAGGTTGTATTGAAGTCTATGGGAAAATGTCCCTACTTCTCCCTTGATTTATTAGCTCAGTAAATGTTTTCCTAGTTTACCAGTTTTGACTGTTTGCTTCAGCCAAAGTCAATGGGATCAATCCTGTATTTTTCTGATCTCAGAGTGAGGAGAAGTTGCTCTGAGTTTATTGTAGTGACAGAATAAAGACAGAGAGACATGGACAATCAGATATTTAGAGCATTCGAGGCTTTGGAGCTGATTTTTCATCATTACTGCTCCAAAGAATGAACAGAACTCAGATCAGATAAAGAGAGAAACTTCAAATCAGCTCTAGAACAACACAAGCACATGTGTGGAACTTCCTGTGTTGAAGTTTTCTTTGGTTATTCTGGTTTACAGTGTTTTTATCTAGAAAATAAGGAGAAATTCACTGTGTTTTTAGTTTCCTCTTGTTCTCTGAGCTACTATCCCCTATTACAGTGAACAGAGTCTTTACTGAGTCACAGATATAATGAGCTGAGGTTGAGCTGAGTCTGAAGATGAGGAGACTTGGAGACATTTTTAAAAATCACAACTTTATAATGAAAAACACAAAGAGATGAAGAAACAGAAAAGACTGGATGTGGCTTTAAAAGGTTTAAATAACCTCCTGATCAGGTGCTGCACGCTTCACAAATAAGCAGCCTTAAAGTGCACACAGACACACACACACACACACACACACACACACACACACACACACACACACACACACACACACAGGGTAAGAGCTACTGCAGTCGACCGCAGAGCTGCCCAGAGAGCAGTTAGAAGGTGTGTAATCAAGACGGAGGTTGGCTTAACAGCTCAATTAGCAGCCGTAATTAAAACACTCATTCAAAGACAGATAACATGCATCTCTCTCTCTCTCTCTCTCACACACACACACATACACAGACATATCACACACACAAACACTGTAAAATTAAACCAGTGCACACAGGAGCACCCACAGAAACAATGGAAATAATGCGCAGACATCATTTCTGCACACGGAGAAGATGAAGCTGTTTCCTCTATCCAGCGACGACAGAAACCAGGGGGAAGCTGCTCAGCCATGTAATTATTAATCATCACCACCGACAAACCTGCGGACGTCAGCGTGTATGTGCCGAGGTGGTGGCGGTGGCGGTGGGTTTGTTTGACTCTCGGTAACGTCTGCAGCTTGTTTAGAAAGTGGAGGGAAATGATGTTGAACCGCCGCGGGGCCATTAAAGGCTCATTGTTGTAGCTGGAGCGGTGCGTTTAGGTGCTGGTGTGAAGCTCCGGGCACCTGAAACTTTGGCGTAAGGAAAAAAAAAACACATTTTTGGCTGTTGAAGTTTTCAGTGCATTTTTTGTTTTTGTTTCGTTTTGTTTTTTTTATATTGGAGAGAAACTGAAAACGACATCGAACAGATTGTGACGATAAAACAATAGATAGATAATAGATAGAGATTTTAGGGATGTGTGTGCATGTGTGATGATAATGATGATAATTATAACAGTGACACTGATAATATTATTGACAATGACAACAAAGATATTAATAATAATAATAATAATAATAATGATAATGTATATGCACTAAAACAAAAATAATACAATATTATATCATAATAAAACAATCAGGACTATTTATTTATGGAGTAAAGGTGGGGCAGAGGGGGGCAGGCAGGGAAGCCCCGGTCCAACCAGCCAGTGCTATAACCAGGGGCCCATGCAGCAGCCGCAAGGGCCCATCTCTTCCCCCTCCTCTGTTTCCTATGTTTCTATGACAAAGATTCACAGTGTTTCCGAAGCTGTTTGGCTTTGCCTTTGTTTGTCAGCGAGGTCTGATCTGATATCTACTGATCCACTGTCCTGGTCCTTTATTCTGACAGAAATGTTTGAGTTAAGGCATCAAATGTTTCTATATCACTCTAAAAAAGGACAGATGATGTATGTATATATATATCAGCCATAGTGTCTAAGTTTCAGTCGTGTTATTGATTAAACGTTTCCCTCTTTTTTCTGTGTGACTTCCAGGCAGAAAAGCAGCAGAACATTTAGCACATGGTTTTTTTTTTGTTTTTTTTTTTTTTTGCTCCAGGCTCCTTTGATCCTCCTCAGCTGAACCTCTGTGGTTTCCCTCAGTCAGAGGTGGGTGGATAAGTCACCAGAACCTGTGATGTGATTTCATTACGGCGTAATAATCCTTTACAGCTTGTCCCGTCCCACACCGCTGTCATCGGCTCGCAACAACAATAAATCTAATCAACAAGCGTGTTTGGCGCTGAGGGAAAATGAGCACAAACAACCACTGAGAAAAACATCTTTATTTCTCTTGTCACTTTTTACTGTATCTTCCTGTTGCTTTATGGCTTTTCCCACCAGAGTTTTTATCATCTGCTTCTCTTTTATTTATTTCTTTAGTCTTTTCTTTGAGTCTTCACTCTCCTTTACATTGTTTTAAAATTTCAACTTTATTAATTCCACTATCAAAAGTGTCACAGATGAATTAATCAACCTCATGTGAACCTTAAATTGTGCCCTTTTTTGGTAGCAGGCGCACCAGACTTTGGTTGTCATGGTTACTGCAATAACATCATGGCTTGGTTAGGTTCAGTAAAAGATCATCCATCCATCCATGTTCTTCCACTTTTCTGGGGTGGGGTTGCAGCGGCAGCAGGGGATTCCAGACCTCGCTCCCCCCAGCGACACTTTCCAGCTCCTCCTGTGGGACCCCAAGGTTTCCAGCCCAGATGGGATACGTCGTCCCTCCGGCGAGTTCTGCGTCTGCCCCGAGCTCCTCATCCTCGCTCTCAGGCTGAGCCCAGACACCCGGGGGCCCTCTTCTGGAGCCAAACCTGGGTGAGGACCCATTGTTCCCATGTTGGGCTCAGCCTGATAGAGCCACATGGAGCCACCGCCCGAGGGGGTGGGTGTTGGGGTCGGGTTTGTTAGTTATGTCATCAGGTGTGTTTCCTGAAACAGCACTACTTCCCTCAAAAACTCCCTTCGCTGCCATGGTTACTAAAAGAAACGACCATGTCTTGGTTAGGTTGTCATAGTTACAATAACATCCACCAACCTCCTCCTGACGCGGACTTTGTCGCTCTGTAAACGACGTCGCTCCACCTTTCCCTTTTGCTCCTGTCGTCATCACCACGACCACTGGATGTCGCCTAGCAACAAAACCTAACGATGATGCCATGATAACCTGCAGTCACCTGGGATTACAGGTGTCCCGCCTCCCCTTCCTGCCCCAAAGTGACCCCAGTCTTTCCCATCATCCTCAGTCACCTGATTCCTCACTCTCCTCCCACCTTTTCCCTATTCCCCGATCAGCCCCCCAGAGTTTATGCTTCACACAACACCACACGTAAACACTGGACATGGCGACCTCCATAGATTCATCCTCGACAGGCGGCTGATGAATATTTGCCACATCAGCAGAGTTTAATTGGAAACATCGACAACACGGAGGGGGACAAATGATGGATAGGGAAAGAGGCTGTCACAAACAATATTTGGCATCACTTTAATCAGAATATTACTCATAATACTGCTGGTGTAAATGTCATTTACTAAGCAAATAGTCATCATCTTGAGAGTTTTATTCATTTAACACCATTCAAAGTGTTTCTCAGACACTCCCCATCAGAGCTTCGGCTTCCAGGGTTTCTGACTTGTGTGGAACCCACCTGAACCTGTACCTGATCACCTGACTCCCTCGGCCCCCTTTCTCCAGCCCCTGCTTTCCTGTTGCTCACCCCTGCCCACCTCCAGGCTTTGCCCCTCACCATTGCCCCTTTGATTGCTTTGCCTGTTGTTTCTCTATTAAAGGCCTTAGTCCATCCTCTGGCCGATGAAAATAGACACTGTATATATCCGATACAAGAGATGATACGGCCTGGCCAGACCGCGGCTTCCTGGCTAGCATGCTAATGTTGACCACTGCTGGAGACAGCTCTCGGTGTCAGAAGTCTGGTCTTCCTCTTCAGTCTTCGTCAGTTCTTTGTTGAACCAGCGGTGGAAAACGCCTCAGCCAACAGATCGGCTACATTCACCTACGTCCAGCCTTCGTCCTCCTTCCTGTTTCCTGCTTCGATCGAGTTCTCACCTGTTCCTGGTTCTGGTTTCTTCTTGAGTCCTGTGGTGGTCGGGGTAAATGCGAACCCTAACCCCGAAAAGTTTTAGAAGCTGACAACCTCAAACTTTTGTTTTTATAATCCCATTTGAATCTAAGCTTTTACATTACAGTTCTTTTTAAATATTCAAATTAAATACTCATTAATTCATGGATTTCATTTTAAAAAACAAAAACTAAAATAATGAGATTTCAGCGCGACATAATTGAGCACTTGAGGGGCCGAACATCCTGAGCAGAGACAGAGAGAGGGAGGGAAATCTCAGTGGGAAGAGTCACATTAAGAAAAGCAGAGTTATAAATCAACCACGAGGAGGATATTGGAGGAGCTGACAGTCTCTTATGTAACTGAGAGGAGGAAGTCACTTCTGCAGGCAGCTCCACAGACAGCACAGAGGGGGTGGTGGTGGTTGCGGGGGACGTTAGCATGTTTCCCACTAATTGTCAGTTTAAGACGTGTTAACAAATTACAGTGAGGCCTATCTCGCTAACGATGGGTGCGGATGACACGGCGCAGTCGATCAACGTTATGAGGCCTGAGTCTGTATCAGTTCTCGGGAAGATTCAGGTGAGAGCCCGAAGTCAAAGTCTGGATGAAGGAATAATAACAGAGGTCACATGGTCTCTCTAGTCACCAATCAGCCATAAACCTTTGTGTTTTGTGTGTGAGTTTTATTTTGACATATTTGTGGTTTTTAATACCACATTCAAGGTTTAGTACCTTCAGATTAAAGGTCCTGTATTTCAACTTCTGACTCTGCAGTCGGTCCAATGTGTTTATGTTTAACCTGTTAATTCCCTGATAAGATGGTGCTGTAACCTTTAAGGTGTGAGAGATGTTTGTTTCTTTATCTTAAAGGTCATTATTTCAACCTCTCCAGTCTTTTATTTTGAAGTGTTGACCTCCATAATAAAATATACTTGTGGTTTTAAGAACCAAAAACCATCTGACTGTAGTTTTACATCCCCTCTCTCAGGCTGAGCTCTGAGCTCTAGTAACAACAGGTCAGTCAGCCAATTAGAAGAGAGGATTTGATCCTCGATCCTGATTGGCTGACTGTTTTCTGAGTGATCAAATAAAAATATGTATAGCAGATTTCAGGTAAAACACTCGGAGAAACCAAATCATTGGTTGGATGGTGGGTGCAAGTGGGTGGGCCTTTGGGGCGTGGCTGAGAGCAGTGAGCAGCTTCATTGTGACATCACAAAGTTCCAGAAGTTGGGACAGTGGGTTGTGAGGCTCAGTTTCTGAATACAGGCTGTGAGCATTTCTCTGTGGATTTGAATAGTTTCACATTATTAATATAGAAACTATGCCTGCTTTTTAATCATTTTGATCATAATCCATTAAAATTTAGAAGAAAGACGCTTTATACAATATGGGACCTTTAAAGATTGTTTCCTCCAAATATATAAATTCATTCAAACACATTTTTATCTCTTATCTCTGGTCAGAGCCATGCAGACAGTTTGGGTTTTATTTACCCAGGGTTGGACTTATGAGAGGAGAAGTATAGAGCAGTGAGCTGGATTAACAAACAAGAGTGTTTGAAAGATAAGAAGTGGAGGGACAATGGGAGGAGGAAGCAAAAGTAGAGGTGAAGAGAGGAGAGAAGTGGTGGGACGTGTTGTTAATAAGCCGCTGCTGCTGAGTCACATCATGCTACCGGATTAATAATCAGCTCTTGTTGGCCTAATTGAGAAATCTCATTGTCTTAAATAAGCGAGGAACAGCCAGCGGCCAAGGACACAAGAGGAAGAGCAATTTCCTATTTCCTGCAGCAGTGTTTTCATCACTTATTAAGCTGCATTGATCTGTTCCTTCAGTGTACTGTAAGGAAGCTCGAGACCTTCTGAGGAAGCAGCAGTTTAAACCTCAGAGCTGTGACTTTGTGAGCGTGAAAACTTCTCTGAACTTCTTTTTTCTTTTTTTTGTTTTCTTGCACGACAGACTTCTGAGCGATTAAAGAATCTGCACTCAGACACATTTGAGTCAATTTATCAAATGTTTTAGAAAGATTTCCAGCTCACAGCTGAGTTGTCTGAGTTGTCTCCATCTGTCTTCCGGTGTCCTAAGAGGAATATAAATGTGATGAGCTTGTTTTAATTCGGCCAGAGCTGAAGTGGAAAAGTTAACTTTGCAGGATTTGCGCTTTGTTTAGATTCACACGGCACAAACACGCAGAGAAACAGGGCGAGTAAACACAAGTTAATTCACCAGCAGTTTGTTTGTTGGAATTTTTAGAAACCTAATCTTTAATGGGCTTGTCTCTGCTTTCCAAGTGCTGGTGATCAGATGTAAACATCCATCTCATCGCAGCCCAAAAACCTTCCAGTCCTGTGTTCATTTCCTGTGGTTAGTCTGAATCTCATCCAGACTCTGTGTGAAACAGGCCTGGAGTTCATTTGGATGATGACTGACTGATGAACACAAAGTCAACGATCCACAAAGAAACTTGAGCAGAAAGCGCTCGAGGACTCGAAGATGTGAAACTGTGTCGCATGTCATGAAGCATCTGTCTGTCCTGACGTGTCCCTTTAGACCTGAAACTCTAGATTCATTCATGTTATTTTAATATTTTTTTTAGTCAAAGTCAACTTTGTCTTCACCTGCTTTACATTAAAGGTCCCGTGTTTGATCTTCTTATACTCCAGTCAGTCCGATGTGTTTGAGCTGTTAAATGGATGATAAGATGTTCTTCATATTAAAAAAAGCACTTTGCTCCACCACGATCTTAAGGTGTGAGATATATGATCCTTAAGTTTGTTTCATTATTTTAAAGGCCCCATATTCTAACTTCTCCAGTCTTTTTATTTTGAAGTATTGATATCCATAAGAAGTTATATTTATGGTTTTAAGAACCATGTAAAACTACCTCTATCTCCTCTCTCAGGCTTCTCTCAGCAGCTAGGATCTGTAAAACACAACCATGTGTGCTCAGATCTTCATGCACAGCTGTTTTGTTTGTATTAAAGGTCCCACATCCCATAATCTCTTTTGTGACTTATTTTGAAGTGTTGACATGTTTGTGGTTTTAAGAGCCAAAACCAGCTCAGTGTAGTTTTACATCTCCTCTCTCAGGCTGCTCTCTGAGCTCCAGTAACAACAGGTCAGTCAGCCAATCAGAGGAGAGAATCTGAGTCCTCTGATTGGCTGACTGTTTTCTGAGTGATCCAATAAAAATATAGCAGGAGTGTTGAGGGAAAACACACCAAATCCTGCAATGTTGGATGGTCAGTCTAGGTGGGTGGGGCTTGGGATCATGGCTGTGACTGCTTTGTTGTGACATCATAAAATTCCAGAAGTCCTGACGGCTGGTTTTAAGGCTCAGTTTCTGAATCCAGGCTGTGAGCATTTCTCTGTGACTGAGACCTTTGATACTTTCACTGTATTAATATAGAACCTAGACCTGCTTTATAATCAAAGACCACATGGAGGTCTACCTTTAGACCGTATGGACCTTTAACATCTACCTTTAGACCATATGGACCTTTAACATCTACCTTTAGACTGTATGGACCTTTAACATCTACCTTTAGACCGTATGGACCTTTAACGTCTACCTTTAGACTGTATGGACCTTTAACATCTACCTTTAGACCGTATGGACCTTTAACATCCACCTTTAGACCGTATGGACCTTTAACATCTACCTTTAGACCGTATGGACCTTTAACATCTACCTTTAGACTGTATGGACCTTTAAATCATCAGTGAGTGAGAATAGTTATCTATAGAAATACTAGCAACTCATATAATGACTATATTGGAGCACTGCTGGAAATTAATATTTTTTTAATGTTTGTCTTCCCCTTTTATTTAAATATCAGAATTCATTTGAGAATTTAACTAAACCCCTGAGGACAGATGTGACTCTGGAGTTTAGTATTTTGTATAGGTTTTGCTTTTGTGTCTGACAAGGCTAAAAGATTTGTTTCAAATTCAGCAGCTATTTATTTAACCTAACAATGTTTAAACTGTAGCTTTAGGGCCCACAGCGAACCACAGGGTCTAGTTTTAGTTATTATTCATCAGTTGAGCCCTGTTGTGACGCTGTGTGCGCTCCCATCCGTCACTGCTGTAAAAACACAACCTTGTATCTGTTCCATCCACGACCACCCACTGTTTGTTACGAGCAGCTCATGAAATATGTGACTCTCTGTGGACCTTTTGAACTTTTTGTTGATGTGATGTGGGGTTTTTTTTCCAGTGTTTGTCAGGTTGCAATTAGTGCGCGCTGTTTGTCACACGAGTGACCGTCAGCACTGCGGGTGTCCAAGAGAAATGCTAAACAGAGCCACGAAACGTCTCCGCTCAGATTGTGTCCATATGCGCAGATGACGCCTGTGTAATTGTGCAAAGCGACTAAAACTTCACAAACAAAGCCTGTTATTAATGACTCAAACGTGTGTCATGCCAGGACACACAAACTGATAAAACCCACTGATGCACATAAACACTGAGCCATTATACATGATGCAACATGGGCCAACAATAATGTTTGCATGTTACACAGAATGTAACACATAACATCTATGTCATTGTGACACTTTTCTGAACAGATCTACAAAGTGTTTTCCTGTAAATGAAGTCAACTGAATAGAAACATGAGAGCAACAACACACATACAAGAGAAAACAGGTAGAACAGACAAAAATGAAACTGAATTATTACAATACTGTGTAATAATTGACCAGTCCACCCTGAATAAACCTCTATCATGCTACTAGTGAACCTCACTCACCTCGACTCACATTAAACATTCATGGACAGTTGTGCATTGTGGGATTGTGCTAAGGCGCAGCAACAAATCAGAGGCTGCAGGTTGGTCAATATATATCAATGTTTTCTTTTCCCATGAAATGGCTGCTGGGATTTAATGACTCAAAGTTTTTCACTCATGTGTCTGTCATGTCTGTAAATGAGATTTTGAGCAATAAGACATTGGTAAAGAACGATTCTCTCTGTAAAGATATGGTTCCACCTGTTAAAAATAATAAATGCACAGGCTCCGCCCACGGGTGAAATGACATGGTCTGGATATAATATGCATCTGTAAAGTGAAGTCAATGCCAAAGAGGCTTAAACCTGTATTTTATCTAATGGCCATTAGGGGACGACTCCACCCCTCACTCCTCCTCAGCTCCACCTTCTCCTCCAAATATGGTTTCTGCTGGCTTCAAAAAACCAAGATGGCTGACGGACAAATGACAAACTGGAGGCTTCAGAGCAGCAGCTCACAGACCGATGGGTGACGTCACGGTGGGTTGACATCAGGCTGAGACTTTGGTGCATCCTCTTCTGTGGCAACCGTACGCTCACCCACCTGTGACCCAAAGAGGCCACGCCCTCAATTCTCCATAATTTTACGCCTTGATAAAATGTAAACAGGTGAGTTATATGAAAGTTCACCTGCATACAGTCGTCATGAAGGAAGAAATTAGCTATAGAAACAATTGTGGCCAAAAAACTTAATTACTGCAGCCGGTGTGAAAGTATTTCCTGGAGCCAGTCATTAATCTGCAGAGCTTCTCCAGTCTTGGTGGTGGATTAGCTGTTGGGAAGGTTGTATGTTGTACGTTTCATAATGAACAGAAAAGACTTAAAGGCTCTGTGGAGGCAGAGCCGTCCTCTGGGACTTGAGGAGGAACCCTGACGCTGGCAGAGGAGCAGAGCTTTTCAGAGCATCTGGAGGGAAACACCACTACACTCGTTCCAGATGTGTTCTACTTATGTTGTTACTTATGTCGGCTTTTCAGTTTCATCTGCATTTTTGTCGTCACTGCGCTCTTTGTGGTACCAAAACCTACTTTTCAACAAAGCTACCCTGTCATGCATTTTCGTTGTAAAACCTTTTACCTCCAGTTGAATCTGCCGTGCTGTGTAATGGAGTTGTTTTCTGCTCCACTCTGACTGACGGAAATCAGCCTCGAGACTCCGTCAGGCTGCAGTGGCCTAAGCGGAACAAAAGTTGAATCCACTTTGGAACAGTTATGACATTTTGTGAACTTTCAAAGACGTTAAAGGGTCTATTTGTGACAGAGTTACAATAGCTTACACTCTCCTGACCCTAAAATTTGCTTTGGTATTGTCACACTCATGCAGAGCAAAGCAATTCTGTGGTATTTTCCTGGAAACTGGGTCTCACACAATGTCTGCATTAGAGCCAGTGTAGAGAAAACAGTACGTTCACAAAACACCAGAGGCAGCTTCAATCTGTGTCAGTACACGATGCGTTCAGGTTCAGGACAGATGGTAGCGGTAGCACCATTCAGAGCCCAATGCATGACCACAGAAGAAGAAAATACAAGTTAGCTAACATTATTGTTCCCTCTGCAAACTGGTCACAATTGAAACATGTAGCATCATCTCCACCTCAGGAAAGTCAGACCAAGATCTTCAGCCTTGGACTTATCTGTTGGGACCAGCTGACAAATGAAACTGAGTCAGAACCAGTAAAAACCTTGAAAAACTTTCTGGATGTTTTGATGGAATCTGGAGGGGGGGGGGGTCCATCTTTCACTCAGTCGACGTAAATCGATGTGAAGCCAATATCGGTTTGGTCTCCACCAATTCCTGAGGAAAACTATTTATACCAGAACGATGTTTGCTGCCGGACAGGTGGTGTTAAACGGCTGATCTGACTGTTTTAAATTTCCCCCAAATCCACAAAGTGCCACGACGATTTTCAAATCAGAGGCGTATTTGTAAATGTTTCTTGATCGGCTTTAACGCCAGTCGTTTTTGAGTATCGGGTTGAAAGGGAGAAAAAGCCCCTGGTTGTTTGATGTCGCTGCTGAAAGTGAAAAGGCGAACAAAGCAGGGGTGACATGAAGTGATCTCTTACAGTGAGATGTAATAAAATAAAAGCAGCAAACACATCTTTTTGCTGCTTGTTATCTTCTGCTTGTCACTGCTGCTGTTTTGCCACGCTGACTGCTTCGCCAGTGACTTTCCTTCTAATCAGTTTGGGGGCCCTGTCCCGTTGAAGTGCAGACAAAAGATTCACAGTTGGAAGTAACGGGTGTGTTGCAGCTGACGTGGATCAGATCATCAGCCGTGTGTGACACGTGTGATCGTGTTTCCTGTTGTAATAGAGAGTCACCGGACGAATCATGGACCTGAAACAACCGATTAAAGCCCAGATCTACAGTGTCACCACAAACTGTGCTGTACCTGCTGCAGGGGTGATCTATCCTTCATCTATTGACCCATCCATTCATCTGCTGGTACCTCACACCAAGATCTATCCATCATTCATCAATTAATCTATCCAAATGTCTATGTGTCCCCTTATCCATCCATCCATCCATATAGTTGTACAGTGCATACTTCTATCTAACTTCTAACTATCTAACACTTCCCTGGTTGCTGGCATCATTGCTCTCTCGCTCTCGCTCTCTCTCTTTCTCTGATGAAGATGAAGAAGGATCTAGTCCAGTTTTTGGGAGGGTCCAGGTCTTGGGACTCTCAGTGGTCTCCATAAACCTTGGGCTCCTTCTCTCGTCCATGTTGCAGGGATGTGAAATGTTTCCCTCCGAGGAGACTCATGAACCATATGTTATTGTGAACGGGGTCACATTGAGCGCTTGTTTAGATTAGTCTGCAGACGGCACGAATCACCTCAATGTATGTATAATGTTTATCTGCCATCGCAGCCATGTTGTAATGGTGGTGACAGCGGGCAGCAGCCGATGTCAAACACAGGAAAAGTCTATTAAGCTTGCATTAAAAGTGCTGATGGCCCGCATGCACCGCCGCAACTCATTTCTGTGAGGTAGAATAATACGTGTGCCAGGAGAGACTGAGAAGGTCATCAGCAAACAGAGCAACAACAACAGCGCTCATTACTATTCATTGAAACTGGTATGTAAATAGAAAAAAAAAACAGTAGCACATGTGAGGCTCCGGCTGCCACAACACTGCCAAGAGCTAATGAAGAACCTGCGAGTGGAGCTGCTGAGGAAACTGACAATGCTGAAGCCACATTTATTATAGTTGCTGCGTTGCCACGGCTGCAGGTGCTGAGGTTAACCTCTGGCATCAATCTGCGTCGATCAAACGTTCTGGTAAAAGCTGAGAGTGTCGCATGAATGACAACAATTACACCTGGACGGTCTGTCGTTATTCTCCAGATACACAGACACAAGAAGATGTTTTATAACCTCTAAATTTCACATGACGTTGTTTCACACCTTCTCTTTCTCCACCCACACAACTTTGTCACAACATAAATAATACTTAAAGGTCCCCTTTAGTCTAAAGGTAGATTTTAAAGGTCCATACAGTCTAAAGGTAGATTTTAAAGGTCCATAAGGTCTAAAGGTAGATGTTAAAGGTCCATACGGTCTAAAGGTAGATGTTAAAGGTCCATACGGTCTAAAGGTAGATGTTAAAGGTCCATACGGTCTAAAGGTAGATGTTAAAGGTCCATACAGTCTAAAGGTAGATGTTAAAGGTCCATACGGTCTAAAGGTAGATGTTAAAGGTCCATATGGTCTGATG
Organism: Rachycentron canadum; assembly: GCA_038496675.1. Taxonomy (NCBI): domain Eukaryota; kingdom Metazoa; phylum Chordata; class Actinopteri; order Carangiformes; family Rachycentridae; genus Rachycentron; species Rachycentron canadum. Next base: position 1,129,649 of record CM076660.1, on the reverse strand, counting down.
AAAGCATTTAAAGTGACGCACCAGAATTATTTTTTTTTTTTGAACAAATGTCAAAACATATAATTTATTCTGGCCCCTTTATTTTATTGAAATGTTCATGGCTTAACTTTTTCTGTGTCATTTTATCTTATGTTTGTTTTGTTTTTGTGGTGTTGTGATTGATAAATAAAGTTGGTTGAAAGCCTCTCTTCTGATTGGCTCACCACTCTCATGCCCGAGAGAGGAGATGTAAAACGACACTGAGATGTTTTTTTGGTTCTTAAAACCAATACCAATATATCTCCTTATAGATAAACACTTCAAAATACAATGAGAAATGTAAAATGCGGGACCTTTAATTTGAAGCCGGTGTGATTGCATAATATCAGCTGCCGAAGCTGAACGGCCACCAACAGCCTTTTCTCCTTCACGTTCTTTGATCCACATAATAAACTGCTGACAGTCATTTGTGGCCCCTGCACAACCAGGAAGTACATCACCACGACTGCAGGTCTAAGCAGCTGCTAATGAGCCTGACAAGGTCTGTAAATTTAGGAGGAATTCAAAAATCAAAACACACAGATCATAGAGATGGACAGAAGAGAAGTGGATTATGCTGCTCGGGTGGTTTAAGTAGTTTATGTTGACATTTATTATATTTTATTTTACAGTGTCATTTAAGATGGGCCTGTAATACTGGATTATAAACACTCTGAATGTGAGCTTTGTGGAGCGCTGATAATCCTCTACACAAAGATGCAAACCTTTAGAAAACAGCATTCAGGTCTAGAGGGAGTTGTGTGTTTATGGGTGTTTTTAAACAGTTTACTCGGGTCTAAGGCCAAGATCTGCCCTGACCTCTCATTCATTTGACCAGAGCCAAACCAGTTCAGTCTGCTAACAGAGGCTCAGGCTAAAGGGCTGAAAGGCTGTCAAACAGAAACCTGCTGCCTTTTCTCAACTATTATGTGCCAGTGCACATTCCTGCTGGATTTTGTTGTGATGTGATGGTTGTATTTCTGCTGTTTGCCTCACAGTCGTGGCAACGAAATATCAAATCGCTGCAGCCATGAGTTGTAGAGTCATACCCACAGACTGTCTATAAATGTAGATGTTCACGACTCCACTGGTTGTTAAAGAAGTCAGATTGTATTGAAGTCTATGGGAAAATGTCCCTACTTCTCCCTTGAATTATTAGCTCAGTAAACGTTTTCCTGAGTTTATGGTCTCAGTCTCTAGTTTCAAGTCTTCAATACAACATGATGTTCATTTTTTAAATGATGGTCCATTTAGAGGAAAATAGACCAGAAAGCAGGGGATGAATTAGGGGGCGGGGCTACTGTGTGATTGACAGACTGTACCACCCAATCAGGACAGAGCACAGAGCAGGTCAGCTCCACCCCTCACTCCTCCTCAGCTCCACCTCCTCCTCCAAAGGTGGTTTCTTCTGGTTTCAAAAAAACAAGATGGCTGATGTCAAATTTTAAAAAGTCCAAACCCAGTTCAGACATAATCATTCAAATCAATCCTAAATTCTAGTCTAGGATCTTTTTTTCTGAATTATCTGCTCTATGATCACAACTGTGAATATTAAACCACTTTTATCACTCCCCATGATAGCACCACTCTATGAAACTGCTCCAGAGGTAGAGCTCTCGTTCAGTGTATCTGAAGCTGGATTATACAAATACATTTCCCGCCATTCTTCAGCTCCAAAAAACACCACATAAACCTCCACGTCTGGAGGTAATAAGCTCTGAAAACAAATCTGTCCAAACAATGGGCCGCGCCGAGCTTATTGTTAAACCTTTGTAAAGCAGCGAGCGCGCCGCAATTTGAGGAGACAAGTCGCAGTGCATCAGCATTTCAATGATCACAGCAGAGAAACGCTGAGATTCTCCACCACCGCCGAGACTCGCTGAAGCGCTCATAATGATGCACGTTATTTTGTATATGCAGCAGAGAGTGTCCTGCCAGAACTATTTCATAATTCAGTGACTGACCCAGAATTGTATTCTTTATTCTGGAGAAACCTCTGAAACAGCATTTATTGCATCAAGGGACACTGAGTGTATTTTAGGTTTTCTGAGGCGAAATGAACCAACGTAACCTGCTCAGGCCCAGGATACTGTATTTTAAAGAACTAAAGGTTCTGTTAATGAGATCTTAAACAATACTATAGAAGTAAACAACTTCAACACTCTGTGTGAAGATATAATGAAATAATTGTGTCAAGAGCCCTGAACAAAGCCAGGCTTCCACAGGTTTCCACTCAGGAAACCAGGTTTTGTTGACCAGAACACAGGAGGGCTGACACAAGGTTTTCAGGCTCACGTCCTAATTGGCCGGTGGAAAAATCAAAGTTTGTTTTTACCAGCTCCCTCAGTGTCATTGGTGCGGTCGGTCCCAGAAAATAAATCCAAGGCTGAAATCCTTTCCCAGTCCGACCGAGGAGCAGATACTGGTCTGACTTTAATGAGATGGAGTTGGCATAGTTAGCATCTCGTATTTGTTTATGTTGTTTGCTAGCTTGTCACTGGCAGTGGCTGACACAGTGTTAGTGGTTGTGCTAATGCTAACTCTGGCTTTGTTAAATTTAGCCTCACCCCAGTCCCCACAAGTTGATTAAAGGACTAAAGGCTCAAATTCTGTTCCGCCGCTGGTTCATCAAAGCAAGTTTTACTGACTCCCTCAGTGTCATTGGTGCAGCTGGTCCCAGTGACAAATCCAAGGCTGCATTTCTCTCTCAATCCGACTGAGGAGCCAATACCGGTCTGTCTTTACAGGCCGCTAAAGGCAGCTAACTTGATGCTACATAATGTCACATGTCAGTTTTCCACGAGTGACGGCTGCAGCAGCATGCTGTGTTGCTGTGTTGCTATCGTTAGCTGGCTAACTGTCAGCAATGCTGTGACGGATATTAAGGCAATGCTAGCGTGGGCTAATGTTTGTAGCCTCTCATGTACAAAGGATAACTTTATTCAGTTGTATCACTTGTTGTGTGTTGTGTGACCACTCTCTCTGGGCTTGTAACACCTCAAGGTGGTGGTGGGGGGGTGGTTGTGGTCTTGTGCTACATCTAGTGGCAGAAATTATTGTATGGAATCGATTCTTATAGATTTGGTCAAAAATACAGACAAAGCTCTTTTCATCCTAATTTAGAAACAGCAGGACCAAAACATTTCTTCTTCGCAGCTTGTGTGTCTTTGCCTGGCGTTTTTTTTTTATTTTTTTTTTTTTTATTGTGCGTCTTCTCACAGAACAACCGACCTGTTTCCTCCAACAGGAAACTCGGCCTGAATGTGAACGGTCAGAATGTGAAGAGGTTTGCGTCGGTGGACCCAGGAGGCTCCGCTGACAGAAGCCTTCTCTTTCACACTTTGAAAAGTTACCAGGTCTGGGTTTTGTCTACTCTTGAATAATTTAAGACTCTCTCATCCCTTGTGTGTGTGTGTGTGAGTGTGTGTGTGTGTGTGTGTGTGTGTGTGTGTGTGTGTGAGCTGTCTTAACACCAGCACCACTGCCTGTCTGACCTTGTGGCTCAGAAAACATTCATGCACTCAGGATGCCTCAAGGCAACAGGAACATGGGTGCGCACAGCGATGATGAGCTCTCTGAAAATAGCGCTGTGAGTGAGACTGTGAGTCAGTGAAACACTGTCTTTTTTTTTTCTGGTTGGTAGTTTGCATTTATGTTTCCATTTTCAGAAGCAGAACTCGCCCAGGATGTGTTGTCAGCAGTGGAAAGAGAGTTTTTTTTTGTGCAGGGCCGTGTTGCACTGTAGGTGCCTCTGGTTTTTATGGAGTAGTCCTCCACCAACCTGGGTTGAAAATATTTGACTGATAAAAGCTCCGTATCTCTTCATTCTCTTCACAGTTCAATGGCCACAGATTCTGGCCTGTTCATGTTAATGGCCTGTTTCTGTTGTTAGCTTGTAACTGGCAGTGTCTGGCACAGTGTTAGTGGTTGAGTTCATGCTAACGCTGGTTTGCTAATATTTAGCCTCACCCCCTGTCCCCACAAGTCGACAGGATCGGTTCCTTAGGCGGACATGAGGACTAAAGGCTCAAATTCTGGTCGGCCAGTGGCTCAAAACAAGTTTTTACCCACTCCCTCTGTGTCATTGGTGCAGCAGATAAATCCAAGGCTGGATTTCTTTCTCAGTCCAACCGAGGAGCCAATACCAGTCTGTCTTTACTGAGATGAAGAACCCTACCAGCTGTTAAATGGATCCAACAGGACTCAGAACTGTTTTTCTTCTCTTCCAACTTGTTGCTACTTCATGTTATATGTCAGTTTTCATCAGTGATGGCTACTGTAGCATGATAGCTTAAGCTGACTTGCTGTTTTATTATGAATGTGTTCAGAGGATGCTGCTAACGCTAGCTGGCTAACCGTCAGCATTACTGTGGAGCATATCATTGTGATGTATGAATCCCTGACTGGTTGATTGGGGGGTGTCTAAGTTTTTAAACCTGCATAAACTTAAACTAATTTCCAGAGTAATTTATCCACTTTAGCAAATTAAAAACTTAAAACCTGGTCAAAGATGTTTTTATGTCGTCTAGTTGTGAGTCCGGGTGCTCTGCTGTCTTCTGTTTTAGTTCCATCATAGTTTAAATGGCCGCTCTCTTACCACAAGACAAATGTTACATAGATCAACTTTAATGTAATGACTTTCCCCAGTGTGTTTCAAACAGAGCTGAGTGACATCAGACAAGTGGTTTATGTTATAGACCTGGTTTGAGAACTCTGGAGGCCATAATCATAGTAAATCTGACTTTGCTCACCTTTTAAAGCCACATCTCAAACTCTACACATAATGACTTTCAGACACTCAAAAGATGTCACTCTGTCTAATCTCCCTCCATGACTCCTTCTCTCTCTGTAATGGCTTCCATACTGAGGAGTTATTTCTTTGTTTTTTTTTGTTTTTTTTAACAAGCAGAGCCTGGGATTAATTTTTGCCAGTGGAAGTAAATGGCCATCCGGGGAGTTACCTGTCAGGACTCTGCAGTGTGCCGGCCTCTCTGAGGGGCGATGGATGTTACACAACAGCAGGAGACGTCAGCTCGGAGGAATTTGGGGAATGAAAGGGGGGGGGCAGATCAGAGGATGAGGGAAAAGAGGGGTTGGAGCACAGCTTCAGCCCCTGCTCTGGTACCAACACATGAGTCACAGGGACATAAAATGGGTCAGGCTGAAGAACTTGTGATCAAACAATGTGCTGCAAACTCAGTTGTGCTTTAGTTTGAAGTGCACATTGTTGTGTATTGACACTGTAAACAAACCATGTAATTACAGTTCATCACAAGACACCCATTGGTTTGTGAGCTGCTGCTTTGAGGCCTCCAGTTTGTTGGAGCTCCACTTTGGAGAAGGTGGAGCTGAGGTGGAGTGAGGGGTGGATCTCAAAAAACGAACATCATGTTGTATTGAAGACTTGAAACTAGAGACTGAGACCATGAACTCATTAGGAAAACGTTTACTGAGCTAATAAATCAAGGGAGAAGTAGGGACATTTTCCCATAGACTTCAATACAATCTGACTTCTTTTAGTGGAGTCATGGTCGTGATGGATGGTCATTTGATAGAATGCAGCAACAGTTGGGATTTAAAGTAACTCGCAAGACAAGAAACCTGAGCGGCCAATCAGAAGAGAGGATCTGAGCCTCTCTTCTGATTGGCTGACTGACCTGACCTCCAGAGCTGCCGGAGGTGTAAAACTACACTGATGGTCTTTGGTTCTTAAAACCACAAATATATCTTCTTATGGATATCAACCCTTCAAAATAAATGACTGGAGAAGTATAAAATACGGGACTTTTAATGCAAACGCTGCAGTAATGAAATGAAAACCTCTATCAAAATGCCTGATTGTGAGTTAACTGGTTTCTGTATTTAAGTGTGGTATTAGCTTCATATCTGAACTAATAAGTTGAAAGTTAGCATTTACCTTATTGAACTTGGGAAAGACACAAACCGTGCCAGCTTTAAAGGACTATCGCTCTTTCTTCCACTCTCCTCTGTGATTGCAGATGAAATAATAGAGAAATTAAACGACTCCACCATTAGCTAAGTGCCTGTGGAAGCCCCTTCACGGGCCCCTTGAGGCCCTCAAACCCCTCATTTTCCTGGTAATTAGCTGCTGAATCTTTTTTGCACGTTGAATCTGGTCTCACAGGAGAGCAGGATTTTTCATCCCAGCAAAGTGAGCCAAGCTAAAAAACAAAACAAATCAAAGAAGAGATATTTAAAAGAGCTTTCTGCGGGAAGAGAACCGGTCTGTGTCCGTCCGGAGAACCATCCTGGGTCCTGAGGTTTCGCTTAAGAATCACCGCAGTAGAGTCCGAGGCCGGAGTCGGTCTCAGGCTCCCAACGCACTAATGCACTCGCTCTGTCTCCTGTCCAGGGCTCGTCCTGTAAACACCGAAGAGACGCTCTAAGCACGTAATAAAAAGCTGTAAACAGGGAGTTTGCTTGTAAGTGGAGGACATTAACGCCATTATTCCAGCCTGTGCTGACGTGGCTGTGAAAGCTGGGAAATTTCTGACCAAACTTCACTGCAGTAAATGAGGGAAGTTCATGTTTATTTAGGTTGAAAGTAAAACATCCATTAATCGATAATCGTCTCTTTGAAGAAGAACAAAAAATAAAGCAGCCGGACGGAGCAGAGACTCTCCTGCTGAGCTGTTCTGTTTTCAGGTCCATCTTCATCTGTTCGGCCATGAGGCAGCGTGACAGGGACTTGGAAAACACGTTGTGGTGTGGTTCACCAGCTTTACTGTAAAAGCTAAACTGTGCACACAAATGAACACATTACACAACAGTGCGCGTTAGCTAACAACGTGCTAACCAATATTTATGAGATATAACCGCTCCATCATGTTGGATTCTTCGTAAAAGATCAACAAATATTTTAATGTTGAGATTCTCCGTCTGATCACAAACAGATCCAACATGGCCGCCCTTTTTCCACTGTGGTGGGTAAAGTCTGTGGGCAAACACTTCGCTGGTTCAGCAGAAAATGCACCAAGAGCCTGAAGCTCAAAACGGATCCATTCAACAAATATAGGAAATATGTTCATTTTCTGTTGCGTAAACTTGTTTTTATTGTTTTGTAACAAAGCAAAATTACACAACATAATTAACGTTTCTTGTCGGAAAAATCAATAAAATGACCATAAAGAGGCACAAAACAATCACAAAGGGACACGAAGCAAGTAAAAACAGACACAAAATGACCACAGAGTCGCAAAAAAAAAAAAACTAAAGAGAAGCAAAACAACTAAAAAAACACACACAAAACTACCACAAAGAGTCACAAAACAAATAAATGAGACACAAAATGATCCCAAAGTAGCAAAAAACAACGACAAAGAGTCAAAAACAATGATAAAGAGGCAGAAAAAGGATGAAAAGATGAAGTTGAACTGAAGCTGAGGCAAAGGTTTTTCCTTCTCTCGTATTTTAAGTCTTTTTAACATCAGATTGGCTGGTTAGTAAAAATCAGTGTGGTCTGGATGAAACCAAATTCACACTCAAAGTCCATTTGGGGCATTAAAGATTTCTAATGCTTCAGATGTACCTGCAGAAGAGCAGCCTGCTGCTCCACCACAGGAGACTGGAAACTAGCCTCAAAAACATCACTGGGAAAATAATCCCTGGTTCTTCTCACCAGGCCAGAGACAGGAAGAGATGTTTGAACAAGAAGGAGAAGAAGAAGAATCTTCTGACGGAGAAAAGGGAAAAAATGTGGCTTTCAGAGTCTCGGGGGGAGAGAGAGAATAATTACAGAGCTATTGTTACGAAAAAGTAGAAAACAGAGCAATTTCTCCAGATCTTATTATTATTTCCCTTTTGCGGGTTGACATTTGATCCACACTTTAACTCCTCAGAAGCTCAAGTGTCTCAACTCTTAAATGTGCAAAACAAGGAGTCTTTTCATTTTGTGATATTTGTCCTTTCACATGCGGGCAAACCATCTCCGGGGGTCGTGGGATTGTGTTTCAGGGCGATTAACACCAGACACTGCAGCTGCTGTGGCCCACGAGGGACCTTCTTTACCGGGTCTGGACGCCTTGTTGCTGCCTCTGCGGCGTTCGGCCTCTTCAGACGTCAGGACGATGCCTCATGTTGGGATCTAATCCGAGGGAAGGGAGACGATCCTCACCGGTTAAAGTTAAAGTATAAATAACATTTGAACAAAGTTCAAGTATAAATGACATTCACATGACACACATGCCCCAATGTAAAGTCACGTTGCCTTATATGTCACTGTCACCACAAATATATATGTATATAACATATAGATATAAACACATAGATCAACTTATGTCAATATATGAAATTTATAACAGGCTTCATGTGTAAATTTTACATGTACATGTATTTGATATATGGGAATTCAATATATGTACATAGCACATTTGTGTGTTGGAAAAGGCATCTACCAGACTGGAATGGGCTCATTACTGCCCCCCCGAGGCCGGGGTTGTCGTCTTTTGTTTCTTTGTGTTTTCATGTTTTTTTTCATTTTTAGATCATGAAGTGAACTCTGTGTTTGACCATATGAAAGTGGCAGATAAAAACCGTTGGGTAAAATGTGTCTCACATGTTTCACTGAACGTTGTGTGTTTGTCTGCAGCCTGTGATCAATCCAACCTGATCTCAACCTGAGTCCCAAAGCTGCTCGGCTCAGCTTTTTCTGAAATGAGGAAAGAGGTGAAGGTGTGTGTGTGTGTGTGTGTGTGTGTGTGTGTGTGTGTGTGTGTGTGTGTGTGTGTGAGAGTTTCTGTGTGTGTGTTAGGTTGAAGCATAGCACCGTGCCCTCCCACCCACCCACACCCCCAACCCCACCCCACCCCCCTTACATTGTCAGACATAATCTCAGCAGTTAGAGGGATGAGTTGAAGGGCTTATTCACGTTGAAGTCTGTCTGACGTGGATCCCAGTTTCCAGAGGTATTAAGGTAGACATTGTGACATCATTCCCCGACCGAAACTCAGCCTTCAAACCCCCCTCCTCCGCGAACACCCACATCTTCGTGACGAGACCACAGGAAGAGACATGATGGATTTCAAAGTAAAGTTGTGTTGAGTCTGAAAGGAAAAAAAAAAAAAAACAGATGCTGTCAGGATCGCTGCCGCAGCAAACACATCTTTACCTGTAGATCGTCCTTGAAGGGTATGTGGGTGATGTAGAGAGAGAACAAAAGACACACGAAAAACAGGAACAGGGGTCAAACATGAGAAAAACAGAGGAAAAACAGAAGAGATGCTGAGCAGGAATGAAAGAGACAAAGGGAAAATAGGGCGAACAAGGCCAAGCAGGAGAACCAGAGAAAAACAGGTCTGTTTTTATCAAACTCAAAGTCTCAAAAAAGCAAATTCATGCTGATAAATGTGGTGAAACCAGCTACAAGCTAAATTAAAGTGTAAAATATGATTTAAAATACCTCTGAAATTTCAGGGAGTCGCCTTTTTTTAAGTTGAAAGTCAAGTCGAACTCGCTTTTGTTCCTTTTCACAATGCTGATTTTTTTTTTTTTATGTGTGGCCTTGAACTATCTTTAGCAATTAGCATTTTCTTAGAACCCTATTGATCCCACCGAAGCAGATACGCTACGTCTAGAGTCATGTCTCGGCATCGGACGCTCCTATTGGCTCACAGCACCTTTACCGTAACTTCTTGTTTTGTCTTGCGGGACACAGGTGGGGAGGACAGCTCAGGATATATTTCTCTGGGACAGAAAAAGCCCCATCTGTTCTCCTGTGGATCTTAGTCAAGGAAAGAAAACAAAGAAAGAGATTAACAGACAACACACAAGAGTGTGATAAATTAAAGAATTCTTGTTCACAAACTTTGAAGAACAGAGTGAAAGATTAGAAAACAGCATCAGGTTGTTATTTTTATTTGCTGAAGAATTAACTCGGTTGAGTCCACAGACGTGTGTACACTTCCAAATCACGTCGCCTTTAGAGTGTTTTTGCTCCACACAATTTTTTTTCTCGTTAAACTAAATAAACTAGAGAATCGATTCTTTCTTTCAGAGACATTTACGTCTGTCTAAACGCTAGAGATCTGGATCAGTCTGAGCCTTTGACTGGAGCATTGCTGCTTTACTTCTGTGTGTTTATCCATCCATTCTCATCCTCCATCTTTGATAGTGACGTCTAGAGTCACGTCTCTAC
>CM076660.1:1098403-1115881 GCA_038496675.1 Rachycentron canadum | reverse complement strand
AAGACAGAGAGACATGGACAATAAGATATTTAGAGCATTAGAGGCTTTGGAGCTGATTTTTCATCATTACTGCTCCAAAGAATGAGCAGAACTCAGATCAGATAAAGAGAGAAACTTCAAATCAGCTCTAGAACAACACAAACACATGTGGAACTTTCTGTGTTGAAGTTTTCTTTGGTTATTCTGGTTTACAGTGTTTTTATCTAGAAAATAAGGAGAAATTCACTGTGTCTTTAGTTTCCTCTTGTTCTCTGAGCTACTATCCCCTATTACAGTGAACAGAGTCTTTACTGAGTCACAGATATAATGAGCTGAAGGATTTATGCAAATCTAAAGTAAAACTGTGGCCTTTATTTATTCTTACACAAAACGTCTTTACATCTCCAGGGTTTTTTTAAAGGCTGACCATTGTTTTGTTCTGTCCCCAGTCTCTGAATGATTATTGGTGCATTTAAAGTCCAGACATTGTGGGTTGTTGTTATACTGCAAATAAAAAGAGAACATGATGAGCTGCCCTTGTTCAAACTCAGTCTGGACTGACTGTGTAAAAGATCTGGTCAGTGGACAAAGACAAATAAAAAGAAAAGTTTCATGTCCTTCCCGAGGTAAAGCTAAGCGTAAACATAGCTAAGATAGCTTTCACTTCACAGCTAAGGCCGAGGGTGGTTGAGGTGACGTCAACACGAAGTTAACATTTCTTGTTGTCAAGTCAATTAAATGTCCACAAAGCTACACAAAGTCACAAAACAACTAAAGAGAGACAAAACAAGAGCAGAAATTATGACAAAGAGTCACAGAACAACAGCCAGATTATCACTTGAATTAAATTGTGTGGCTGTCATGACAGTGCATTATGTAAAATTGTAATAGTGTAATTTTCGGTCAGTGTCAGGTATTTGTCTCCCTTTCACAACCTGAAATTGCCACTATTCATATTTATTCCTTCATGAAACTCAATGTTCTCAACTCAACTCTTGAATTTATGTTTGAGGTGGAACAACAGCAGATCAGATGGTGTCTGGTAATAAATGAGATTTGTATCAGTTTCTAATAAAAGACTGGTGATAGAGGGAAAATAAACGCAGTTGTGTGAGATGAAGTTATTTCACTGCATTTCACGGTTGAGTTTCCAGCGTCTCTGTGATCTGTGGAGTGACGGGAGGACGTATTTAGTATCGATCCAGAGAACACTTCCTGTCCGTCCCTAGTGTGCGGATGTGTCAGGACTGTCAATCAGCCCGACAGCCAATCTCTTTAGAGGAGAGGTGAGGCGAGGAAGTGGCTTGTTGGGATTTCTGTTTGACAGCTTACCTTGGCTCGATCCGAGACATCAGACTGTGTAGTTGTTAAGACGCCTGGGAGAAGAAAGCTTTGTCCCCAAGAGCCTCATAATCAGTGCAACGCTGCTGCTTTCACCACTGTTCTGAAGCTTTCCTCAGTTTGAACTTGTACTTTTGTTTTGAGGTATTTTTTACACGTCTCTCCACTTCAGCATACAATTATTATGATCAACTGAAGGCCTCGTGTGCGTCCATGTGAGTAATTAGGCCCCGTTCATGGTGGGTCACCTATTGGTTTCCGAGCTGATGTCTTGAAGCCTCCAGTTTGTAATTTGTCTGTCGGCCATCTTGTTTTTTTAAAGTTTTTTTTTTTTTTTTTTTTTACGTCCACTTTTATAAACGGTCTGTGGTTCATCATCGTCTCAGGCTGAGGAACAAGGCGTGGACAGAATCCCTTGTTTGTGCCACTTTGCATTAAATCAACGAGTGTCCGTTATGTGTCTCCTCTGAGCTGTAACAATGGACAAAGACACAGTCCTTTACTTTAGCCTCTGTACAAAACATGGATCACACTGAATGTTTTTGCTCCTTTTGTGCCCAAACAAATGAACAATTCTTCGGCACACACCAACAAAGATTCACCATTAGTTTTATTTTACCTTTATTTAACTAAAATAGTCTCTTGGCAGCATTAAAATTACAAGCACCAACACAGAGACAATATTCACCAAAGAGAGCTGAAAGGAAAAGAGGAAAAACTAATTAAATGGTATTTAAAACACTATCAAACACACTATCTGTGATAATTGTGTGGTTTTTTTTTTGTTTTTGTTCGGCTCCAGTCTCCACAGCTTTTATCTAAAGGGTCACGATGGACAGATGTGTCAACATATGTTAATGTAGCCAGTTATTGGCAGCATCTGTTAATTCTGCACTTGTTTGGGAAACAGAGCGGCCCAGTCAGCTGTGTGAGGTAAGTTCAATAGTGTCAATACCCACCAACTCACAACACATCCACGAGTGAACACACACAAATGCTTCCTGCACGCAAACACACACATTAAGACGTGAGAGCTGGGAGACGCCGGGCGGCGCAGGAGGCCGTGGATGGAGCTCACTCATTGGCTCATTCGTTCCTTTATAAGCTTCCTTGTCACTTAAGGGTTGCGGGGGCGGAGCCAATCCCAGGCGGTCTGGACCTTGGTTGTCATAGTTACAATAATAAACACTCTTTACCGAAAGTGGCTGATGTGCCTCTGTCGCCGTGGTTACGATAACGGCAGCCACGGCTTGTTTAAGTTTAGAAGAAGGTGTGATTTGAGTCTGAAAGAGAAGGAAATAAACATGTCAGTGACAACACACACAGGCTCTGTGAGAAATGTTTGTTGTTATTTGTGTTGCACAGGTTTTTTGTGATGCGACAGATTTGGAACATTACAGCGTTTCTAATTTAATCTGTTTAACGGACGACAGATAAGAGGTTTGAAAAGTTGCCTCTTCTTCCTGTTATAATCTGTTGTAGCAGGCCGCTCTTTGTAACCTCTGTCTTTTATATTCAAATGATTTAGAGAAGCGTGTGACATATTTAAATTTGTGTTTTTATCTTATTTCCACGTGTGATGACACAGCGTGAACACACACCACCACCTTGAAATGTGATTATTGGGAGATACTGAGGCTTTGATCGTGACTGAACATTCACAGCCGACAGTGTTGTGTATTTTTTCATGTGTTGAAAAGTGTGTCGAAGGTTCTGTCGAGCAGAGCGGCACACGCCGGGAACGTCAGTGTGTCTTTGATCACCGCAGGCTGTTTGAGGTTTTCATAGTTTTGTCGACATTTTCCGCGTTTAAACGCGTTCGAAAAAGGTTGTGAATGGCTCCCGTTCAGCCGCGAACGCCACGTTTCTCACATATCTGATCAACAGAGGTGATGATTGGTTGTTACACTCGGCTGCAGGTGCCTTTGATCTCTGGTTTTGAGGTCATGTGATGAAAGAGATTTATATTGGTAGAGAGCTGTGCGAGGATCAAACGCCGAGCCGAGCCGAGCTACGGCCTCCCAGGGGCCGTCTTTCCCTCCAGCTGATATCTTAAGGGCTGGTGGGCTCGATTTACAGATGCCACAGGTGTACTCCCTCAGACGTCCTTTCTTTACAGGATGACAAGGCCCATGAAATACCCAGTAAGCCCAGATAGCAAAATAAAACCGGCCCATACTCGGGCCACGTGCTTGTTTTCCTCTTACCCAGTCTGGGCCTGGTTCCACGGCACAAATCCATGGAGCATGACTGCCAGATGTTACTTAACCCAAACCCTATCCCGGACAGTACTGGAGGATAACAGCTGTAATCTGCCCAGATATGGAGGTGTGTGGGCCAGACTCAGGCCGAGGACCCAGGTATTTGTATGAAATTTCACTGGCCTCCATACAGATCATAAAATCACAGTCTGAGTCCATGTGTTCCTGCTGGAGACTGTCATTATTAAAAAGGAAATCAATCATCAACCTCTGACAACTGCTAATAGTCAGATTTCTCTCTTTATCCCTACTTACAGTCAACTGACACTTTAATCATAATAATATATGGTGATTTAAAAGCACTTTTCTTGCAGCTGAGGTTTTATTCAAGAAGATGAAAATACACTTTGATATGACATCAAAGGGAAAAACATTGACTTCAGTAAGGAGAGAAAAAAATACATTAATCTCAACAATATCTCTTGATTAGAGAGGAAACTCGATGGAAAAGTCAAATGACAAACTATGTCGTACCTGATAACACGATGGTGAACTGCGAAATGAGTCAGTAAAGCCCCAGTTTCTTCCTTTATCAATGTTTAAAGTTTTTTTTTTTTTTAAGTTATTTTTGGGGCATTTTTTTTTCACCTTTATTTGGACGCCCACAGTGAGACAGACTGAAAAGTCGGGGAGAGAGAGGGGGAGGAGGAGATGCAGCAAACGGCCTCAGGTCGGTTCTCAGACCTTTGTCGTACGTGTTTGTTTCACGCGTTAATTTTTACATGTTTTTTTTCCCCTTGAAATGTTTGTGGGACTTGGTTGGCGGTTTTCAGACGGGATGAGGTTCAGAACTTCCAAATCTAATGGGTCTCAGCCAGAAAGAGGTGGACTTCCCCCTCCAGGTAAACAGTGAGCTACCGCCCCGAGTGAACGACTACGAGTATTTCAGGGTCTTGTTAACGAGGGTAAAATGGAGATGGACAGATCAGTGTGGCACCAGAAGTATCGCAGGCCTTGTACCAGACCATCATGGTGAAGAGGGAGTTGAGCCAGAAGGCAAAGTTCTCAATTATATAATAAAATATATGATATAAATAAAATGTCTCTTTGTTCCAACCCTCAGCTACAGCCTTGAGCTTTGGGTAGTGACCAACAGGACGAGGCGCAAGCAGCTGAAATAGGTTTGAGGCGGTGAATGAGGGACGAGTGGAAGGAGAGCCAGGTTTCTTATACTGGGGTGATTGCAAGACGGAAATCAGGTGAGGCAGGTAATCAGGGGGAGGGGGCACAAGGAAAGACAGACGGGAAGCACTGGAAAATCCAGGAGCTGATGAACCGGTCAAATGAAATAAATGAAGGGATTAAAGGAATAAAGGGTTTATGAGAAATTTGTAAATCAGCCACCTTGGTTTTTTTGAAACCAGAGGAAACCATGTTTGTATTGAAGATTTGAAACTTGACCATAAACATGGACTGAGACCATAAACGTTTACTGAGATAGTAAATCAAGTAGTAGAGACATTTTCAAGAAGAGGCATTTTCCCATTGACTTCAATACAATCTGATTTCTTTTACAACCATCTCCCTAATGGTCATTAGATTGAATGCAGGTTTAAAGCCTTGGTTTAAAGTCTTTAAAGTCCATTTTTATATACAGTCAATGGCTGTATATTTGTAGTTTATGGCTTGTTTTATATTTTCCTTAAATGTTCTTCAACTGTTGCACCTGATAATGGTATAAGTTTCTGCTAAAGTGAATTTCAAATCCTGTAAGTCATGTTTGCTCGACGACCAAGGCTTCTGTATTGAAAGATTTCGCACAAAGTGCAAACTGCACTGGGTGAAAACTAAAAAACAGCTTGAAGGCTCCATATTCCTTTGTTGAAACCACATATTATATGAAAACCCCCACCTGTCATGAACCACCTCCATTTGCAGCAGCTGGATTAGTTTCTCTTACATTCTTCTCCACCATATCAAGCCCAGGGAAATTACTTTTTTGAGAAGGGACTCAGTGTGTATATCAGAAGGAAGCGAGGGACAGAAAGACGGACCCAGATTAAGAGACGGAGGGGCGGAGGAGGACAGAGACTCCGAGACGTGAGCTTATTCAGTACAGCGTTGAGTTGAGATTGTTTTGTCGAACTATAGCTCATAAAAGTTTTAACAATCGAGAACACAACAGGTCAATGACAATAATTTCCCTGTGCCACGAACCATCAACAGGGGGAGCAACAGACTTCGATATACAGTAAATGAATAATCACAGCAAAGCAAGAAATGTCTTCAACCCAGAAGAGCCCAGGTTTTAACTTCTCCAGCCTTTTATTTTGAAGTGTTTATATCCATAAGACGAGATTTTTTACATCTCCATTCAACCATTGTTTTCTGAGCGATCCAATAAAAATAAAGCAGATTTCAGGGAAAACATCCAGAGAAACCAAATCCTGCTCCAGTTGGATGGTGCGTCCAGGTGGTGCTGGGCTCGGGGGCGTGGCTAAGGGCGAGGACTGCTTTATTATAACTTATTATAAGTTAAATTATTATAACTAAGTTTCAGAAGTCCTGACGGCTGTTTATGAGGCTCAGTTTCTGAACACAGGCTGTGAGCATTTCTCTGTGACTGAGACCTTTGATACTTTCACTGTGTTAATATCGAACCTAGACCTGCTTTATAATCAAAGACCACATGGAGGTCTACCTTTAGACCGTATGGACCTTTAACATCTACCTTTAGATCGTATGGACCTTTAACATCTACCTTTAGACCGTATGGACCTTTAACATCTACCTTTAGACCGTATGTGATTGATAGACCATACCACACACCTGCCTTACAATCAAAAACAACAGATGTGGCGATAGCTGGGAATCATGAAAATAAATGTGGTTGAGCGAACAGTTTCAAGTCAGGAAGTTTTCACAGTTTTGTGCACGATTGAGATTGTTTTGATGTGTTTTTTTTAACTAGGTGTTGTCGGGCTGATATCAGTCTATTAAAAGCTGTGATGACAAATTTCCCAGCTAATATTAAATCTATTTTCAAGCTGACTTTGTTTGTGCACCAATAATGAACTGGCCACTACAGAGATGTGGATGTTGGCTGAGCCACTTAAACGTACATATTCTCTGAGTAGGTCCCTGCAGAACAGCTCTTAATAGAGTGAACACTTAATGTTTTTGTGTTTATCAGTGTGTAATATCAAAACAAAAACCACCCAGAGTAAGATTCCAATGTGGTCAATAGTTTCCATCTGCAAATTGTCAATAATTTACAAACCAGTGCTGAACAAAGATGATTCACGAAGCCACAAGCTTGTAAAGTCCAATAAAAAAAAAGCAATCGAGGCAATTTGACACAAGGTATTGGCTCATGAAAGATCAGCACTCTCTGTGCACCCGTCCTCCTCCATTTGTCTTTCTGCATCTGATGGACTTCACTGTTTTATGGCAACAAAGAGCCATAAAACTCCCTTTGCCACCAAGTGGCTCCCAATCTTCATTATTAGACTTTATAAGCCTGCTTGGAAGCCCTATTTCCTACTGCTCACTAATAAAGCAGCCGACATGGTTTAAATATAAAACCAATCCAATTTAGGAACTCATCAGACCCCAAACAAAAACACACAAACAATAAAGCACTTTACAAACTGCAGGCCTCCACAAAAGCCAATTTCCCCAGTTGGCCCTCACTCTCACCTTTGAGGTGAATACAAAGCAATTTACATAAAGACAGTCGAGGCCTGGAGATCAAAAAGACCTGGAGTTTTTAAGGTGGTCGGATGTATATCTAACAGCCTTATGTCTTATGGCCTAAGACCCAAATATGTGCAGAATGACTTTAACAGTTGAGACATTTAAGCTTTGTGCTCATCCTTGACCTCTTTATTTCCCTTCATGACACAAGATTTAGGGCTGAGACACCCAGAGCTCTCATGTGTCCTCAGCCTGCTACAACGACAGACTGCAAAAACATTGAGCGCTGAAATTTGAGTGAATGAAAGGAGACGAAAACACTATTCACACTGAACATACTCTGTAGGGCTCAAAACACAAGAGTTGCACAGTAGGAGTTTTGTACAATTGAGGGTGTGGCCTCTTTGAGCGACAGGTGGGTGAGTGTGCTCAGCCATTTTTGAATTAGGAGTTGGGCAGAGTCAGGCACTGCCAAGGTGACGACGGTGAAGCAGCTCACTCTGAGCTTCAAAACGCTTCCTCGGTGTTACGGCCATAGTGTTGTGGGTTGGACCCGTTGGGTTTTTCTCTCTCTCTCCTGCTCCAGGTGTCACCCCTCCTCCGGAGGAACCGACGGGGCGAACGCAGCCACTGAGTTCAGCAGCCTCGGATCGGTGTGTCGGTTTAACATCGCAGAGCAATAACGCTCTAAAGACAAGGTGACTTTTTGAAACATATGCACCTCAGTGGACTTAACAGGGCGAACTATAACACTAACATACAGTTTGAAAAGTCAATTTTCCATCTCACAGTGTTTCTTTGTTCTCAGTGGAGGGAAAGGAGAAAATGGTGGGGTAATATAGGTGATTTCAGGCAGGGCGTTAAACTTGTGGTTGAAAAACACCCATGATGTTGATGTCGGCGTTGTAATTTCTGCCGACCTTTATGTTTAACCAAGGTCTTGAACTCTCTGATGAAGGGTCACTGAACCGAAAACCAAGGAAGATCAACCGCGACAACAGGAAGTCCTGACGAGCTCCAGCAGAGGCTCAGTGCCTGAACTGAGCGGCTCCACCATATCAAACCGAATTAACGATATTAATGCGAAGCCCCCGCAGGAGCGAGAGCACAGCAAATCTCTGGGTAATAAAAGACAATCGCTGAAGGTGTTTTTTTGCATTGTGCAGCGTCAGGCCTCAGTTTGCCTGGAGAAGCACATCAGAGGGAGCAGCTCTATCTCACCACATCATGCGTTTAAGGTCAAATTCACAGCATGGTGTCATTATTTTCCTTCCTCCTCCATTTTTTACACTTTATTTTCTTCTCTTTTTGTTATTTTTCCTGCTTCCTACCCATGATTGTGACTAAGAGCATTCAGTTGCGATACCAGCTAATCTCTTATTATTATGTGGCTGGGTGTTCACAACAAAACGCAGCAATGTGTTTGAGTTTGACAGTAAAAGTGCTGATACCTTCAAGAAAATTCTACAGAAATTGAAGGTTGAATCAGTTACGACGAAAGAGAATTCACTTCAATGGCGGGAAAAAAACCCATTGATTCATTTACAGAAGATTCTCAAACAACAATGTAAAGTAATAAATGTGGTTTACAGCAGAGGTGCACCATCATGACAAGCTAGACAAGGAGCCCTGGACCAGTTAAAGCTAAAAATAGACATAAACTAGAACAGTACTGATGTGCAAGTGATGTCTAACCTCACATCTGATCTCAGGACAGTGTTCAAAGAGACATTTCTTTATTAGTCACACAGTTGGGAAATCTTCAGTTTTACAACAGCAGAGAAAGAAACTGCTCTGTAAATTATCCGACGTTGCCTGTTCGCAGCCATCTTGTGAGTTACTGCGCTCTACTGGACACAGTAGGCTCTCGTCTCTGGGAGCTAGCTTGACTTCCTGACTTCGTGAATTCTGTTGGTGTGATAAAAGTGGACGTAGACTCTGAATAGACTGAAAAGTGAAGCCAATGCTGAGGAGCCTTAAACCTTCATTCTCTCTAATGACCATCAGGGGGCGACTCCACTGGTTGTTAAAGAAGTCAGATTGTATTGAAGTCTATGGGAAAATGTCCCTACTTCTCCCTTGAATTATTAGCTCAGTAAACGTTTTCCTAATGAGTTTATGGTCTCAGTCTCTAGTTTCAAGTCTTCAATACAACATGATGTTCATTTTTTAAATGATGGTCCATTTCGAGGAAAATAGACCAGAAAGCAGGGGATGAATTAGGGGGCGTGGCTACTGTGTGATTGACAGACTGTACCACCCAATCAGGAGAGAGTACAGAGCAGGTCAGCTCCACCCCTCACTCCTCCTCAGCTCCACCTTCTCCTCCAAAGATGGTTTCACAGTCACACTTGGGATAATCACCATCTTTTCTTTACATCTTTTTGGCCATTTTTCAGGACCTTTAAAAGATTTTGTGTCATTTGATCCATCGCTAATACAAAAACTTCATTAATAAATGTGTGTTAATAAATGTGTCTTTTGTATGTTTCAGTAAAGTGAGGGAACCTTGAAGGAAACTCACTCTGCCTTCTTGTGTCTCCTTAAACTCCTGAAAGTTACTTTATCCTGCTTTATCAGTTTCATCTCCATCTTTTCATCTGATCCCCTGTGGAAACCCAGCGAGCTCCACACTTGAGGTTTGTGGTTACACAAACGCGGTGCTGATGAAGTGTGACTGCAGCTAAGAATAAACTCTCCAGTGCTGAGTGTTTGTGGCAGCAGTGGTGTTGTGTAAGGAGACGGATCACGAGGAGAGTCAGTCTTCCTGGTGTGGCCCCGCAGGTCAGGGCCCCACCTCCTCCTGCTGTATCCAAGGTTTTACTGGATTTCGGTCGACATCTACAGTAATAATCGAACATTGTTTGAAAAGTTCGTCCAAACTTTGTTGCAGAGCTTCACATGAATGCGTTGCACTTCTTTTCAGTCCAGTTCAAGTCAAACCAGCTCCATGGGGTTCAGGTCTGGAGCCTATGCCGGTCTTCGTCATGTGACACCTCCATGTAAAGTTCTGCTCATTAGGTGGCTGTAGGATGAAGCTCTGACCAATTAGTGTGTCTTCCTGAGTTATTCCCTCTAACTGCAGGATTCAGTCGTACTTCCTGCAGCCCAGCCGAGGGCGGAGTAACAGTAACAGTGTTTATAAATCGTCAAGAAAAGTCGGACATGTATGAATGTTTGTTTGCATTAACATTCAAGGCTTCATTTACTTCCACCCCTGCAGGAGAACTGAAGGTCAACCAGAAAAAGGCCTATTTTCTGCAAAATGTACACAAATCTTCTGTTTTTGTGACATAAATTGTTTTGTCTTGCCTTTTGCAGTTTCCTGCCAAAGGTGCTGTTGCACAATTGAAGGTCATTCAAATCAGTAAATAATAATATTGTATGAACACAAACTAGCACAACAGAAGTCACCTGCTCCCTCAATGCTGAATGCAAATGACACACTAAGCATGTGGATGGATGTAAGAGAAGAGTGTTGAGAGGTTTTTGTTTTGAACCATTTTGGGCATAATTAAGTCAGCAGCATTTATCACTGTACAGTAACCCAGCTTTAATTAGCACTTAGCTTATTAGGCGCTTTAGTTACAGCACTAAAGAAGCCATTAGCATATGTTAATGCCATTCACATTTGTGCTATTTTTTTCTGGTTTTGTGTTCTCAGCCACATTATAGTAACAATCTCTGCACAATTTAGCTGTTTCCCACAAACTAATACTGTCTCTGCTGCTGAAACACTAACCCTGAGTCTAACTGGCACGTTTGTTGCACTTTCTTATTGTTGTTAGTTTATTCAATCTCCTGCACTTATTTCATGGATGTAAGTCAGATTGTAAATCACTTTGGAAAAAATTAGCAAATGTGAATGTATTTATTTACATTCTTTGCCTTTATTATATCGTGGACAGTATGAAATGAGAGGAGAGAGTAGGGGAGTGGGGGTCCAACCCTGCAGACACCCCTGTGTTCATTTGGACCATGGTTCAACCTCAGATATGATTCTTGTGCCGCCCGTTCTTCAAACAGATGAGTTAGTTTCTCCAGAAACCAGCATGTGACTGTGGGCCAACAGAGGCAGGGTGTAGTTATCGAGATGAGTTCGCAGGGCAACAATTACAGCAGACGTGAGGAAGTGCAGCTGAACTAAACTAAACAGCTCACTGACCCGGTCGGGGGGGGGTTTCAGAGGAGAGTTTCCTGGTGGTGTTTTTTTTTTTTTTTTGCTGCAGCCAGAGGCCTGAACGCTGCTGTCGAGGCAGACAGCTCATCAAGATGAGTGACAAGCTTCTGGGCAGGAGCAACAACAGGAGAGGAGGAGAGCACCAGACTAACAATAGTCTGTTCCTGGAGGCGAAGACTGGGGGAGAGGAGACAGGTTAAAGAAAGCTTTTAGTCCTCTTGACAATCAAAGATATTGTGGGTTCAGAGCAGCAGGGGGGCAACTCAACAGGAGGAGGGAGTTCATGATATTTGGACACTTGAGTGTGTATTTCTAATAGTGTGTTTTACCTCCAGTGTACAGCTGAGAGAGGTTTGATAGACTGGAGCCATAAATGCTTTACCAAAAGCAGTTTGTTTTTATTTTTGTAATCCAGAACTAAGAAACTGGAGGGACTTGAGGGACTGCTGTGGCTGAGACTCTTAAAGGTCCATACGGTCTAAAGGTTTAAAGGTCCATACGGTCTAAAGGTAGATGTTAAAGGTCCATACAGTCTAAAGGTAGATGTTAAAGGTCCATACAGTCTAAAGGTAGATGTTAAAGGTCCATACAGTCTAAAGGTAGATGTTAAAGTTATTATCTTTGGGATACAGATCTTAAAATTGTTGTCCTGCCCTGAATACGACGATTTGTGTTGCATTATGGGTTGTCTATTCCTTTAATGTTGCTCAGAAATAAAATCATGACTTTAAAGTGTCTCCTGATGTCTTTACGTTTACCGAATCGAGAAGTTTGTCTTTTTTTGACAGAAATCTGTCAAAAAAAGACAAACTGTCAGAAGATGATCTTGATGGTTGAGAGTGTGAGTCTGTGACTGACACAAATGTGGGTTTTACATATTTTCACATTTCACTTATCGCAGAGAAAAAGGCTTCAGTGATGAGGACTCTCTTCTTCTTTAGATTAGAGGGAACTTTCCCAACAGGATGAGTGGAAAAGTGAAAGGGAAGCTGCCGTGGATCAGGAGGTCATTCACCGATCAGGAAGTAGATGGTTCGATCCCCGGCTCCTCCTGTCCGCAAGATACTGCACCTCAAACTGCCTTTGACGGCTCCATCAGTGTGTGAATGTATGAATGTGTGAAGGAATGCCTGAGGCTTGTATAAGTGTCCGGTCCGTTTACCAGTTTTTCTTAAAGCCTGATGTAGAAAAAGGTGGAAAATATCTTTGACCAGCTCAGACCTTTGTTCCGGAAACCCAAGGCCACGCGGTCGAATCCCGCGAGCGCCGAACCGCCAAAGTGTCACGGGGCGAGCAGCCGAACGGGCAAATGGAACTGCAAACGGATGCTTTCTGTCGGGAGCGAGACTGTGCATCTTTTCGCTTGGCATTTCCCTCCGATCGGCAGCGGGGGGAGTTCAGATTGAAGTGGCGCAGCGTGCAGCTGAGTGCTATTTAATTACCTGCTTTTGGAAAACCACCGGGAATGCATCTAATTTAGGTCTTGTTTGAAGGGTAAACAAATGTGCCAGGAGATGTCTCCCGTCAGCCTCCCAGCGGAGGCAGGGGAGGGGTCGGGGGAGCAGGAGCTGCTTCCGATTGGAAATATTATAATAGCCAAGTGAGGAGCTCTTGGTGGGGATTGAAGCCACGCAGTAATAGTGACATTGAATGGTTTTAACTTTGCATAGAGCCGCGGTGAATTGATGAAGCTTTGCGTTGTGCCGATATTCAAATAGCTTTGTTCTGAAACTCCTGAGCGTGAGGGCTTTGGAAACAAAAGCAGGAGAATAAGAACGGCTTTGCTCTGATATGGAGCGCAGCGCTTCAGACCGGCAGGTGCAGGGAGCGAGCCGAAATGTTGACTTTCATGGTGACAGATACTTTACCCTGGGTAGGTTTTGAGGCTTCAGGTGGTAGGTTTTTTTTTTTTTTTTAATGTGGCTAAATTAGAATCCGACAAAACTTCAGAAAAATCAAACAAAAGTCTGGAGTTCAAGTCAAGTTCAGAGATTCGAAGCCACACAACCCGATGACAAATGTAGTTTCTGTACCATCAGGACATTTGTTGTCTCTGATCTTCATTTATTTAGATATTAACTGTTTCATTTCTTTAATCGGAGCTCGTAAAAATATTCATTAGATAAAGGAAAAGAAGGAAACCCTCATTCAGAAATATATAAAAATATAGTTCAATCAGTAAACGAGAGAGTGTCAGAAATTTCAGAAAAATGAAACACTTAGACCCGCGGTTAGACCCCAGCAGGAAGTGATTCCCCGTGGGAGCGAGCCAAAGGTTTAGGTTCCTTCTAATTAGAGGAACCTTCCCCCGGAGCCCGGACACCACTGGTGATGATGAGGAGCGGAGCTAGAGGGTGGGAACGTCTTCATCAGAGGGAAACTTCTGATGGGATGGTTTGATTGAAGATGATCTGGCGTCCACACGTGAGGTGGTGAAGGGGTGGAGGTGGGTCACAGGGTGGAGCTTGTAGATGGGGGGAACGATGCCTGTAGTTCAGATAATCAGTGATGACAAAAGAGGCAAACAATGGTACTGCAGATCCAAACACTTGGACTGGACCTTCACAAAGCGTCATCATTCACATCTGCTGAGTTACCTCCACATCAATGCAGTGTCTTTGTAGAAAACAAGCGCACCATCACCTGTTTGACATTAGAGTAGCAACCCATCGTTTCTCTGAGCTTCAATCTGCTCTTCCTCAAAAAAAAATTTAAAAAAAAGGAAAGTGAATTGACTAAAGTGACCACACGTGTAGTGTTGTGTTTTCTTTTCCTTTGCTGTCATTAAGATTAGAAACCGCTGAGGTAGCTTCACATCAAGGCAGCGCCAGTTGACAGGAAGTTGGAAATAGTGAAAATAAAATTGGCTGAAATTAGCTCTCAGGTGACCAGGGACTGTAAATATGCTAAAATCATTTCTGCTGCACAGTTAGTGATAACATCAAATGGACAACTGAGGGAAGGGGCAGTGTTAAATGATGCGGGGAGGCCAATGGGACATGGAGGGGGCAGCGGATGTGGCGGTAAGAGTCTGAAGTTGGACCACAACATGTTTAATGTCAACTATACAGTAAGTTTACCTAAAGAGCCCAAATGAGTAAAGCAGTGCACCTCGAGAGCTCAGGACATTTAGGTCGGTACCAAAGAGGACGGGGGTTTGATCCCCGGATGGGACCGAACCACTTTGGGAGGGTTTATTTGTTTCCTCATTACCCTGATGACCAACCTCAGGGATGTCACTCAACAGAGTCCCTAACTCTCCTCTTCCTCCTCCTCCCATTCATTCCCATTCCTCCCAGCAGCCCTGACCTGTACTGTTTATTTATCTTCCCTCCCGAGAGAGGAAGTGTGTTTAAACATGACGATGATGATGATGATGATGATGTGTGTATTGATGCCTGGTTGTTCCATTAAAGTTATGGCTCTGTGAGGTAAAGTCTTCTGGGATGAGTCTCAAGTCGAGTTCCAAGTCAATAAAGACAAAAGTTTAGTTTAGTTTGGCAAAGAAAACAAGTCCAGTCCCAAATCATTTGACACCAGTCCAACAGAAGTCGGGAGTCATTTGACTTTTAAGTTTCCAACCAAGTGGAAGTCTGTCACAGCTTGTCTCAGTCCAAGTCCAGTCTCGAGTCATTTCAAACTAGTCAAAGTCAAGTCAAAGACAAGTCCCAGTCCAGAAAGTCTCTGATCCCAGCAGCTGAACATTCCTGTTTCTCTTTAAGTCTTTAAAGGGGTCATAACTGAGGCCCCCCACCCTCACCCCCACCCAACCCCACGTCCACCCTCACTCCCACCCAACCCCACGTCCACCCTCACTCCCACCCAACCCCACGTCCACCCTCAGTAACATCTCCAGTTGACAGCTGTGTGGTGTGACAATGTGTTTGTGTGTGCATTCGAGAAAGAAGTTTGTGTTTATAATGTGTCACTGTGTGTGTGTCTGTGTGATGTCATCGACCAAGTTAGATGAGATTTCCTCTCCTCAGGCCAAATCCCCCCCCCACACACACACACACACACACACACACACACACACATAAAAGAAAACACACTTTTCGCTCTCACTCTGCTTCACATTCATCCTCTTGAAAACACACTCGCGCTGTGACAGTTTGTTCGTCCACACAAACACTTCTTCACACACAGGCACAACTTTCTGAGGAGGGAGGTGCAGGGAGGGAGAGGACAGGGGTGTTTCACAAATTGCATGCAGACTTTTTGCATCAAGTGTCAGCCCTCCTGCCTCCTCTTCCTCCTCCTCCTCCTCCTCCTTCTTCACTCTGCTGAACTCCTAAGTCAAACACACCCTCAGTTCGAGCCGTGACGGAGCAAACACTGCCCACATGGGTTAGAAACTCTCCGGAGAAGCAGGTTTTTTTTTTTCTCCAGAGGGAATATAACAGTTGAACGTATGGAATATGGCTCAGACTCCGGCGCTAAAGACTCCACTGCGAAGATCCTTCAGCGAGCACGTGAAGGACTCCACCAACAAGGCTTGGGATGTCTTCTGGAGGAGCGTGAGGGAGAGGCGGCTGTGGGGTGAGTCGGGATAAGATGTGAATGTAGATTATTCAGTTGACTCTCAGCTCGGGGAGAGGAGTTTAATCAAAGTTGCAGCAGCAGCATCTTGGTGCAAAGAAATTTTATTTTTATTTTATGTCACAGTATCAATATCAGTGTGTGTTTCAGTGCCAAAGAGCAGCCGCTGATACGTACACTCTTTTATCTGATAATAAAATACCAGAAGAGATATTTAACTATAAAGAAGAATTGAGACAGACGTGTGGATGATCGGGTGATTCATTGATCAGCCATAGGTGGAGTCAGTAACACTGATCACCTGGTTACCATGGTTACCTGTCAGTGGTGGATATATATCAGGCAGCAGCTGAACATTTAGTCCTGAAGTTGATGTGTTGAAGCAGAAAAAATGGTCAAGTGTGAGGATGTGAGGGACTTTGACTTTGACCAAACTGTGATGAGACGACTGAGTCAGAGCTTCTCCAACACTGCAGCTCTGTGGGATGTTCCTGGGCTGCAGTGGTCAGGACCTACCAGAAGTGGTCCAAGGAGGGAGAACCACTGGACCACAGACAGGGTCAGGGGAAGAAGAGCAGCTGGTGGAGTCAGTGTGATGCTGTGGTCAATGTCCTGCTGGGAAACCTTGGGTCCATTCATGTGGATGTTCCTTTGACTCGTCCCCCCTCCCTAAACATGGTTCAGACCAAGTCCCCCCCTTCATGGAAACAGTCTTCCCTAATGGCAGTGGCCTCTTTCAGCAGGATAATGCTCCCTGTCACTGCAACAATGGTTCGGGAGCTTTGAGGAACAACAACCAGTTCAAGGTGTTGACTTGGCTCCAAATCCCCCAGATCTCAGTCCAGTCCAGCATCTGTGGGATGAGCTGGACCAACAAGTCTGATCCATGGAGGCTCCACCTCACAACTTCAGGACTTAAAGGATCTGCTGCTAACGTCTGGGTCCAGATACCACAGCTCAGCTTCAGAGGTCTAGAGGAGTCCAGACCTCCAGGGTCAGGACCTGCACCATATGAGGCAGATGGTCATAATGTTATGGCTGATCTGTGTAAATTCCAGCATTAGCTTTATTTACAGTTTGCAAAAAGTGACTGATAAAAACTTTTTTTTCTTGCTGCTGCTGTTGTTGTTGCATCTTTTCAAAGCCAATCAGAAGCTGAGATGATGTCTGACGTTGTGCACCACTGAGACCTTAAAGGATGAATAAGTTTCCACCTTAAGTCTGAACTGTTCAACTTTTCTGCAGGTAAAACTCGGTCAGTCATTCCATCCTCTTTTGAGCCTTTTGCCAGATGGGAAATGAAACATTTCACGAAAAATCCATTTGAGTTGAGTTCAGTAATGGCCTGAACAGGCGAAAGAGAAGAGCAAGCGTAACAGAACCAGTGACGTCGGCTCCAAAGTGCAGCCACAGCTGTTTCAGGGTTCAAACCCCTCACTTTGATTGATAGATTTAAAGTCACCTGCTGTGAAATTGTGGCTCTTCAAAAATGTTTCTGGACACCATCTCTGAGTCTTTACCCTACCCCCCCCCCCCCCCCCC